>CAMOHE010004282.1:879-21589 GCA_946598075.1 Artocarpus hirsutus
GACTAGATATGTCTACATTCATTGAATCTGACATTATCTAGATTATTTGAATCATATTCGAATTACTGACATTATCTAGATTTTTTGAATCAGATTTGAATTACAGACATTATCTAGATTATCTGAGTCATATTCGAATTACAATTTACTCTATTTACAATCTGACTCTATCTCGAAGTCAACAAATATATATATATATATATGCTTTAGGGTTTTTAGTCGAATAAAGAAAAAAATAAGGTGTTCTATCATTCTAAAAGGAGGAAAAACATTAAAAACCTAAAATTAGAGAGAGTCTTTTAACGCAAAAGAGAGGGTGCTAGCACACCAATTCATTTTGAGAGAGTCTATTCGTGTGGATACCTACAGAGGGCGTTGCTCTAAGTAACAACGTCTGAATCTGATCCCAAATACTAAAAGCTCGAGTTAGGGTGTCATCGGAGTGAACCCGTTCTCTCCCTTTGAGAATCTTGCCTTTTTGTCATCTTGGTAAGATTCTATGACTTTCTTATCAATCTAATCGAATTGCATGGATCCTGTGAAGGTTTTGTGGGAATTAATTTTTTAATTTTCTGCTGCGTATTTGAATCACAAAATCCAATAAAACCCAACACTATGTACTCCAATTATTAATCTCTTAATCCTCTCAATAGAGATATATCCCAATCTCCAATGCTACAACATAGAGGATTCATCGTTTACAACACATTACTTTATACCAACATTTTCATGAATGTGCATAGTAGTATAATTGGCATCATTTTGTAAATTAAGACGAAAAAGACCATCAGACAAAGTACCATATCTAATTAAATCAGATTTATAAAATAAATTGAAAGAAGATTCTAAAAAATTAAAGGAATATCCAATCGATACAAGTCTAGAAACTAAATTTAAATTTCTAGAAAACTAGAAATATAGAATGCATCTTATTTCTAGAATAGATGCTTTGCTCACTTCCCACTGGCTTTCATAGGTCTTGCAATTCCTGCAGGGAATTAGTAACATGGATTGTAGTACTGGAGTAAATCCACCATGTCTTATAGTTAACATCAATCATATTAGATTCATAACAGACAAATGAGAGTTTAGTACCTTTCTTATCAAGCCATTCTCAGAATTTACGTGCCTTTTCTTGTGATAAAAGAAGCACTTGGACTCATTCTTAATATCCAACTGGGCAAGAACCTTGCCTTTCCCTTTTTACTTGGTATGAAACTTCTTCTTATTACCCTAGGTTGCAAGATTTACTTTCTCTCCCTCTTCCATAATAAGTCTTCCCTCCTCTTGAACACA
This sequence comes from Artocarpus hirsutus, assembly GCA_946598075.1. Classification (NCBI taxonomy): domain Eukaryota; kingdom Viridiplantae; phylum Streptophyta; class Magnoliopsida; order Rosales; family Moraceae; genus Artocarpus; species Artocarpus hirsutus. Next base: position 2,176 of record CAMOHE010004282.1, read on the forward strand.
CATGGTTAATAGCTCATTAATTGACCATTTGTCCTTATGAGTGTTATAGGAAATCTTAAAGGGACCATACTCCATGGGGAGAATATTCAGAATGAAATGAACTACGAAAGAATCTGATATGTCAACCTCAAGTGTCTCCAAATTGAGCCACAATATCCCTCATTCACATGATATGCTCATGCATACCTTTTATACTTGTAAGCTTCAAGGATGAAAACTGCATGATCAGGGTGCTTGATAATGTCTTATCTGAAGACTCAAATTACTCATCAATAGCCTTTAGTAGTGCTCAGAGATTATCATATTGATCAACTTAACCCCTAACCAGCAAAGATTTTGGTCTTTATGAACATAATGAGAGACGATTGGATCGCTTCCTTTTTTCATATCGATCAACATCATCTAGAGTGTTGGTCTCAGTGATAGAGGACGGTTCAATGTCCATCCACCCCAAAGAAAGGAGAATCCTCTCCTTCTAGACTCTATAGTTATCACCCTTTAGCTCGGGAATATCACATTTCATATTAGATAAATTAATAGGATGAATTATTGCAATACATCAAACATACATGCTCAAGTCACAAAATTTGAAGCTTATAACTATATGACATGTTTTACCAATGTAAATCATGTTACAAAATTATGAATCAAATGACATATAAAAAATGCCTGTGGGCTAAGCTTCTAATTTGCATTGATTCACATCTAACTTTATAATAAAACTATTAAACTATATTCCATTTCTTAATCTCTATAGGCAAATTAAGAAAATAATTTAATATTTCATCTTAACCAATTATGTTTAATACAATAAAATTTCCTATAGAATAAATTTTATTATACCAAACATAATTAGTTACAATTAATGTCCGTTTAACTATATGTGATTCAAGAAACTTAACGTATAATTTCAATATAATCTAAGATACTGTGGCTACTTTCAAATCAATTAAAATTATATAAATCACTCAAGACATTTAATTTACATGCCTAAAATATTCTTGAAATTGCATGTATCAAAATATAACAGCTAAAGAATACATATAAAATAAATTATACATGATTCAATACCATATCTAAAATAAATTTTCAAAATTTTATTTAAACATAAATAATAAAATCTTGGATTTCATTAAATTCATTTTAGATTCATCAAAAATTAATTTTCCAAAATAACCAAATTAAAAATTTTGTAAAAAAAAATACTAAAACAGAACTTAAATAAAAATTTAAAAAGTTAAAAATTGTTTTCAATTTTTTTTCCAAAAAATGCCTTTGAAAACATGTCTTTTTGCATCACAAATTGAAAACGACATGTCGTTTTTATAAGCAACAAGTGAGTTTCTTTAATCAAAATGACATGTCGTTTTTCACTATGAAAAAGGACATGTCGTTGTCATTTTTTCCAAGCCCAAAACGCAATAATCACTGAACAAAACGACGTGACGTTTTTCAATATGAAAAACAAAATGTCGTTTTTAGGCCAAAATTGCGCCCTTTTGGGGCCAAAATGACATGTCGTTTTTGGCTTCTAATTTTGATTTTACATGTTACTTTGGGTCTTCTTCGCTCAAATTTTACCTAAATAGGTCTAATTGTAGACCCGTTTGTTTCTATACCTTATGGGCACCAAAATTGACATTCTAAAAACCCAAAAATGTAAGAAAATCAGTTTTCTAATGATTTCTAACGTTGGTTTTCATTAAAAATCATCAAAAAATGATTTCTTACACAACAAAGTTTTGGATATTTTAAAAAACTCCATCAAACTCCATTCAAACATGTCAGATAGAGAAAAAACTACGCTCACAATACCAAATGTTAAAAAGTTACATATACAGAATTATGATTTTCAACATATAACAAAATTGCATAAAAATCATCTAAATGTGGAAACATAAAGGAAATGAAATCTAATCTCTAGCTATTGACAAATACAGTAAGAATGGAGAATATCTCTACAAGAATTCCTGAAGAAGTTTTGTGAAAAGAAAGAAAATCTTCTAAAATTTCTGTAATTTAAAGATATGGTATATTTCTAAACAAACTACAAAGGCTTAGGAACCTTTTAGATTTTACGTGATATTTATAGACACCCATCATTAAAGTGTATGTTACTATCAAAAGACATATCTAAAACAAGGCCTTTTTTTGGAAGTGTTATAATAGTTCAGAGATATTTTTTGGTTTACATCCTTTAGAAAAAAGTATATATTGGACTTCTTAAATTTATTTTTATTTATTTATTATCATTTAAAAACTAAATAAATAATAAGAAATAAATTAAAATAATAATGGTTTCACTATCCAATGTAGGTTGATGCTCAACGGGAAAAGAGTAAAATAATCTGTACCTTGAAATCAAGCAATCTAAACAAAAAAAATCATTATCATAAAAAAATATGAAGGCGTGAAAATGACATTGATCATTATCAAAATGATTATGCAGAGATGAAAATGACATCAATGAAATATATAGGTTGATGAACGGTATGATTACAAGGATATTATAAAATCATAGCCCAACTAAAACAACACTGAAGAGCCAAGTAAAATAAAAATGCAATAGTAAGGTGTTTAAAATACACTTATTCAAAGTTTATAATTGGGATATTTATCTCTTATACTATGTGTTTTAGATTAATTCAAAAAATATACCTTTGATTTTTGTCTCATCAAATGTATACTTTCAAATTAAATTTAATATATAAATTTATACTTTATCTTGATCAATAATTGATTTTGATTTTTAAAATGACAAATTATTCTTAAGTAAAAAAGAAACAAATTTAAAACTTTGAAATAATAAGGAGAAAACAAAACAAAAAACACATAAAACACCAATGTTTGAGGGTATTTCATATATTTTTAAAGACAAAAACCTTATTATAAAGTTTTTTTAAGGTTTTAAAGTTCTCCATATTTCAATATAAGGGTATTTTGGGTAATTTTTATGTCAAAAATAAAAATTAATTGGAAAAGTGTATAAATTTATGTATTAAATCTAATAAAAATGTATACATTTAATGAGATCAAAAACTGAAAATATAAAGCGTAAATAAACCTAAAATACATTATACAAAATGGTAAATAACTCTTTATAATTAGGCGACACATCCTCAATATTTCACACAATTATTGTCTGTAAACGACAGAAAAACACAACATTAGAGAGTGTCATGCTCTTTTTCTCCCATTTATGCCTTGTAATAGCCAACACAGCCTATAGGCCTTACACGTCTCATATTGTGTCGTGTCCTAACCGTGCTTTTGTCTTGCTATATATCATTGGCCCAATGCATTGGACCATGTAATCCTTTTAAATTGTTCTTTGTATTATAAGAAAAATGTTATTTTTTTAAACAATTTACAAATAAAAAGTCGTTCAAATAAAAATATAATTTCATACTTCGCAAAAAAAAAAAAAAAAAAAAAAAGAACGCCAAAGCCATTATAAGCACTAATTTATGAATATATGTTTGGTTTTATTATAATTACAATTAATTTTATTAATGGTCCCCGAAGTTTACTCTTAACCCCACTTTAGTTCTTAACATTTGAAAAGTCTTATTTTGGTCCCTTTTTTTTTTTTTTTTTTGAGGATTGGTCCCTCCGTTAGTTGGGCATTAAATAATCAATGGAATACTTTTAAGATGTTCTAATTTAGTCCATAATCTATTACTTTATTTCCCTTTTGGTCTCTAAGGTATTGCTTTGCTTCACTTTTGGTCCTTAATATATTACTTTGTTTTACTTTTGATCCCTCCGTTGGCAAGTTTTATTAAGGATCGAAATTAAAAGAAAAAATAAAATGAGAAACTAAATACAACAATTTGATTTATATAACTAAAATAAAAACAATTTATCATATTGTTCTTTAAGTGAGCTTTAATTTCTTTAAAGATAAAATTGAATATTTAACGTCAGTGTATTATATATGCACATGTACATATAATAACTATCATGCTTAGAATAACAATTATCTAACTTAGTATATAAATATATGAATATCAATTATAATGCATAGCTTGTTGTTTAAATTCATGATTATTTAATACTTATATACCGGTATTATTTCTTTTACTAACAATCTAATAAAATTGACTTTTCTTAATTACATATATTAAAATTGTTATATTTAGTTAGTTTTGATTTTTTAAATTTTAGTCTCTAATAATTTATAGTTATAATAAAGAACCAAAAGTGAAACAAAGTAATACACGAGGGACTAAAATGGAATATTTTAGAAGTTTTCTATTAAATATTTAACGTCTAACTAATGAAGTCACCAAACCTAAAACGAAGTAATAGATTAAGGACTAAAATGAGACTTTTTAAATGTTATGGACTAAACCGTTATTGTGATTAAATCTTTGGTATCATTTGTTAAAATAACCCTTCAAATGAATAAGAAGAAGGGACAACTAATATCAAAGGAAATGAGCACATCCTACTAAGCATACTCAATAATAATCCATTACATTTATTTTTGTTCGTTATTGGAGTGCTAAAAGTGAATGAAAAATAATGTAAATCGATTAATTTTTGGAAGACCAATTGAATTAATTACATTTATTTAGGCATGTAATTTTTTTTTTTTTTTTTTATACAAGGGAAAATGACACCATTTTCAAGTGGGACTCAGCGTAACTTAAACCCTCAATTTATGGTTGGAGTAGAAGGACTTACAACCAACTAGGTTGTTCTCACTCGTTGTAATTTCTTTAATTATTGAGGATTTTTTTTTTTTGGAAGTCTTATGTAATTGGTATTTTTCTTTACATTCCCTACTTGTTACTGATTATAAAACAATTAATCTTTCTTCTTAAAAGTCCCAACTAACAGGACATCCACAACTATTTTATGCTATTTTATTCCCGTAAAACAGTTGACAGTTTCGTTCTTTAGGTAACGCAACGCAAGGCAGATGGTAAAACACCCGACTTTGAAGTGCAGCCCTACCTTTTCCAGTAAAACTTTCTTTAAAAGCCAAAAAAGTCTCATGCAACCCCAACTATCACATTTTAGTTACTCACAAAACTAAATTTAAGTAATTTAAAAACATACAATGACTGAGGCTCAAAAGGACAAGGAAGAGCAGAAGCGCATTTTCAAGAGCTTTGACAGCAATGGGGATGGAAAGATCTCATCTACGGAGTTAGGCATGCTCTCAAAGCGCTTGGCTCAGTCACAGCGGACGACGTTCAACACATGATGGCGGAGATCGACACTGACGGTGATGGCTTCATTTCTCTAGAGGAATTCACAGAATTTGCTGAGGCCAATCGTGGCTTGATCAAGGATGTTGCAAAGATATTCTAGTTCATTTCTCAAAATCATTTACCCCATCAGTTGTTGTGATTAGTTTGCATGCTTGCTCGCCAACAAGTCATTAGAAGCACACTTCCGTTCGTAGAGGTTCATTTGGATTTTTCAGATATTAATAGAAAAGTTTGGTAATTGGTTAGGTCGAAGCTTTTTGTTGTTTGTTTTTATCTTTTTATTTATTTTTTGTTTTATTGTTATAAATTATAATTATTGTGGCTTTATAAGGTGATGCAATGAATAATGAATATTGGATGCGTTTTCTTCACGAGTGTGAGTGTGGATGATGGCTGTGTCGTGTTGTATCATCATCTCTTAAAATTTTATACATCAACAACTTATAATTACAGAAAACAAAAAGTTCCCGTTATAATCAAACAGGAACTATAAAGTCTCGAATGAAAATCTGTTACACTACTCCCCAGTGATACAGGGACAAATGAAATGACAATATGTACAGAACAATCTATCACTCATCAGAATTCTAACCCTATTTACGATTTCAAACATTCTTACAGCTGAACTTTTGCACTCTATTGAAGCAAGCACCAATCCAAAGAGGAAAAAGAAAAAAAAAAAAAAAGAAAATCAGGTAGTTAAATCTTTCCTTCTTTTTGTTTAACGACAGTAAAAGTGATCATCGTCTTCAAACTCTGAAACACCTAACATGGCCAAAGCTAAGTGGCTCTTCATTTCATTGTTTGTTTCTGGTGATTGGGAGTAACAATCACCAACACATCCACTGCCTAGAAAACTAGACTTCTTCCTTACAGAGAGAACAGGTGGTTCTTCACCTTTCAGGATTGCGACAATATTGCCAATGGCTGGCCTTCGAGCTTCTTCGCTAATTACACAGGCAGCAGCAGCTTCGATCATTTGGGCTATCTGATTCGAATTTCTTGAAGTGAATTTGAGCCTTGGATCCAACAACTCCTCAATGGCTCCCTTGCCTTTGTGCAAGAGGGGTTTTGCCTACCAGATCGATGTAAAATGACACGTTTATTATTGTCTGCGTTTTTAACTTGTAATAAGAAATGAGTGAATAACCTACAAGCATAACAAAGCACCAAAAAGATGCGCATGGCTGGCCCAAATTTTGGAAAGCAACATGATAAAAAATAAAAAATAAAAACACAAACAAACAAACAAAAACAAAAGTACAAATTGGTATGTAAATTTTTCTGCTATATTATACAGCTTTTGTGAGTCTGATCAAGTGTTGGCAACAAGATTATACTGTTTTCATCCAGAAAGATGAAAGAATCAAATTGTTGCAAGTCATATGTGAAAATTGGTGTCTTGTACTGAGAAGTTTTAAAGTGGCAAGCAAGCATTAACTCATGGATTAGGCCAAAACTTAAGGCTTAAACCATTGACAAAAACCTAGGGTTTAAACTATTGGTTATGAGCTCAACTCACTCAATCCTAACAGCTAACCATAAAAATGTACATATACGTTTCCTTATACAAACGTTTTCCACATACGTTTGCCCCCAATTCCCAACATAAACACAGCTTCAAAATTGATATGCAGTGACAGCAGCCAAGACTTAAGGCTCAAGTTGTGGGAATTTAGGTGGAGTTCCTTGATCTCCGCAGGCCATAAAACAAATTCACTCCCATCACAAAACCCATTTTTACAAACAAAGAAGGCAACATCTAAGACGTGCACACCAAATATTCTTTGTTTTTTTTTTTTTTTTTTCACTTGATTAGACATTAGCTATCCAAACTTTCTGCTTCAACAGCTAATAGTTTTGAGTAGGCCCAGACAACTCCACAATGTGGACAAGTGATTGATTAAGTTCCCATCTTACGACCTATGTGCCAAGCTGATACACGCACTATAACCATGTGAAGATAAGGAAAGAAAGCCTTGCAGGAAAACAAAATTATCCGTCACTTGATTAGGTGACCCAAAATAACTGACAAAATGATGTTTGAAGCGTTTGCAGGGGAAAAAAAGAGTTAATGTTAGAAGGAATATTTCTAAATCAGGACCCACATAGGCCAGCATCATTCAATTAGGACGACAAGAAAAAGAAGGCACATTAACCTACCCAAAGGACCAAGTTCTCCTCTCCTTGCGGCCTGCTTGCTTCGATTGGCTTCCGACCAGTTATCAACTCTAACAACACTACCCCAAGCGCATAAACATCGGTCTTATCTGATACTTTCCCATGCTGGAAATACTCAGGAGCCAAGTAACTGCGCAAATACACACAAGAAATATGACCGAACAAACAAATTAAAAGGATAAACAAAAAAGTGCTTGGAACAACTAATAGAAAGAGTTATTGATCGTGGTAAGTTTGTGTGAAATCATACCCAAATGTTCCCTTGACAGTTTTGCAAAGAAAAGGAGCTGAGGGAGCAGAAGTCCATGTTGCCAATCCAAAGTCACATAACTGCAAACAGAGATTAAAGATTCAATTCAATGTTGAGACCTATTTGACACCGGAATGAATTAATTGCCAAAGCAAAATAATAATAAAAATAACAATTACCTTGGGAGCTTTGTTGGAAGAAAGAAGAATATTGGAGGGTTTAATATCTCTATGAACAACACATCTTTGAGTTCCATTATGCAAGTATGCCACTGCCTGTGCTACGCCGATGGCGACCTTGTATCTTACGGACCAAGCAAGTGTTGCGGATGCTTTAATTCCCTTCTTCTTTTTCTCTGCATATTTGGTTTGAAAAAACATGAGTCACCTAAAAAAAAAAAAAAAAAAAGATATAATACTGTATTTCTAACAAATAAATAAGTAAAGATACCATGCAAATGGCGTTCCAAGCTTCCACCAGAGACATACTTATAAACCAAAAACAAGCCTTGTTGAGGATCCATACAGAAGCCAACAAGGGGAACAACATTTGAGTGATGAAGAGAGCTGGCAATCATCAATTCCCTACAAAATGCCTTTGAGGATTCCTTGTCTTCCTTGTCCAGCCTCTTAATCGCTACAGATGTTCTCAAAACACCAATTTTCCCTCTGAAAACATAGCTCAGAGCCCCTCTACCCAAAACTCTTCCTGCCCAACAATCATTAAATCATATCATTATCACATTCACAACAGATTAATCCGATATATAAACAAAAGGAAAAACAAGAGTAAAAGTGAAAGTACCATTAGAGAAATGGCGAGTGGCAGAGGCAATTTGAGCATAAGTGAATCTGACAAGAGTAGTCGTGTTGGCAAGGGGAGATATGCTTTTCTCCAAGGACTGGATTGTGCAGCATTTGAGGTCATTCGAATGAGAATGGGAATGGGTGTGTCCATGTTCCAAATTCACCATTAAAACAGTCGCAGTCGCAGCAGCATTTGAAGAATTACTAATACTCATGTTCATGTTCATGGATTCAAGCTCAACTTGAGAGCAGAAGCTGAATCTGAATGACGAGTGAACAGATTGTGGGTCCAACTGACCATTGTTATTGTTAATATTCGAAGATGAAGATGAAGACGAAGATGATGATGATGATCCACACCCACCAGACTCTGCCAGAAGCCATGCCTTGTTGTGCTCTAAATCCTTGTTGTTGTTGTTGTTGTTGTCGTCCTCATTCTGGTTCAAACAGAAAGAGGTAGTTGTTCGCGTTGGTGGGACAAAACAACTCAACAAACCAAGCTCAACCACCATCTTTCTCAGAACGGCCTTGGGCTTGGCCCTGGCCTTGAGTTTCTTCGCCTCATTCGGACTCGGATGCTCTTCTTCAGACCGACTGCAACTGCCTTGGGATTGGGAAAGGGGAAACCCCATTTTCATTTTTGAAGCACAAACTCAAACAGATCTCCAATCTCAATAATCACACTAAAAAGTACAATAGCACGGAAACCCAGATAAATATATATAAATAATAATAAAGGAAAGTAAAAAGCAGCTGCTTTGCGCGCAGGGTGGGACTTGGGAGAGAATTTCTATCTTCTCAGACAGAAAAAGAGACAGAAAGAGAGAGAAAGAAGGAGCAGGAAGGAACTGACTACTGAGGAAGAAAGAAGCATAAGCATGTAATTTGTATAGTATTATTAAGAACCAATGGAGATTAACAATTTAATTGTGGTTGGTTTTAGAGTGAGGGAAAGGTGGTATTGGAGTTTGTGATGTCTGCCAAGAAAGCCTTTCTTTTCTTTTTTTTAATTCTTCTTCCTTTAATATATATATATATATATATATATATATATATACACACACAAATATAAATATATGTAAAGTGGGAGGGTGATTATGTAATAAAATTAGGAGATGAATCAGATGAGATCCCCATTGGTAAGGTCAATGTGGACAACAAGAAGCCACCAGCCACCAGCGCAAACATATCTCATCTCATTTTTCAAAATAATTTGGTCGTGGAAACGGAAAACATGCAAAACAGAATATGAAAATAGAAAAAAGAAACAAAATTGAGGTTGCTAATATCAAGTCTTACTTAGCCAAGTAGTTTTAGTCCGTTGTCCTTTACTAGTACGTTTACAGGAAATACGCGGGCTCCTATCCTATTAAGTAAGTTTTTCTTAATTTGGTCTTCTATAAAATGTGAAACAAAATACAAGCCAAGATGGAAGATGAAACGTGTTTTCCTCTGCAAAAAATGATTTCTAGCTTGATGGTGCTACGAAAACAAAAAGTCAATAAAAAAAAACACTATTGATACCATATCTTTTTTTTTTTTGTAAAGGTGTTTAGCAGCTCGTTCGGACTATAGTGACTGCTTTCTCAATTATAAACATTACAAAGTTTTCATATGCTACAGTAATAATTTAAAAAATCGTTACAGTGTAAAGCTCTCACATGCTACAGTAAAAACAATTCTACCTTCTCAAACATTCTATAAACATAATTGAGGTAATTGAGATATATAGTGATATTTAAACAAAAATATAAGCTCGAATAGCATACATTGGATGCTTGTTATATTATTTTCTTCAATCCACAAATGTGATGATGCTAAATGAGACTGCTCTCAAAAGATACTAATAATTCAAAGAAGCTTTTATGCTTAGCCATGGGATTATGGCTAATGGGATTATGAATCAACACATTATTAATAATAAGTACCCAAATCTATGAGGGCCTATATTTATATATTACTATGCATTATAATGATGTAATTATGGCTTGATATAATAATTAAGGGAAAGGGTTAGAAGGAGAGTAAAATAATGGACAAATGATGGCCAAAATGAAAATGAAAATGAAAATGGGCCTGTAGTTTGGTGACCTTCCAACCCCCTCCCGACCCCCAACAACCCCTCTAGACAGCCCAACGTAGCCACGTTTGTCATGGGTTAATATTTGAGTTTTCGATTTCCTCTAAACTATTTTTTTGGTTATTTTTAAATCAAAGAGAAAAGATAGCGATCCTTTAGACTGGTATAATATATATAGTAATATATTAAAGAAAACTTTCTTATTATAACTTTCCTGCTACAAATCTTTAAATCTTCTTATTATTAGTCATATACGTTTATGTGTAATGTGGACTCGTATTTAAGAAAGTTACGACAAAAAAAAAATTGTGTACTAATAGAGATCCATCATTATTATTTTTTATTATTATTTTTTTCTGCTGACATAAACTGTTACTTGTATTCAACTGCTCGAATAACAAAAATAACTATTTTAATTTAGCAGAAGCATATGTGTGCAATTGACTAGTTTTCCATATGATAAAAGAAATAGGATTATTGTAACATTGTTTTGTTTAGCAGTCAATTCTTCACACAACGGACAGGGGCAACTAGGCAAGTATCCTATCTTGGGCATAAATGGACCCAAACTAAATGCAAAGAAGAATCTTCCCATTAATTATGCGTTAAAAGGACCACTAAAAAATTTATTTTTATCCTTATAAGGTTAAAACTCTACTATTTATAAAGCTATATGTTTAATCTAACATGTAATATACTTTTTAAACTGGGACTCACAACGACGCTGTAATCCTATAAAATTGAATAAAATTGCTCTTAAAAAAATAAAAGGTAAAAGGGACCACTAAAAAATAATGATCACCATGATTAGAAAAACCAGAGGTTATGTAAGATAAATTAGGAGGATTAGTTTATAAAACTGGGGGCTCTTCTATCTGACGTATGATTGATTTATTCATATATTAAATCATTAAAAAGTTAATTTAATATTTAAAATAACAGTACTTATTAATAGGTAAAAATACATGTCTTATCATAAATTTTGCTTACAAAAATTGAGGTTTTCTACCGTTGAAAGTTTGGAAATGAGAAGACTAGGTCCACACTGCATCAAAATAAGTTATTTTCCATAAGTGCTACATTTTATTATTAAAATGTAATCAAACAATTATTGGAATAAGACGGTTATCCGAGGGCAAAAAAATAGATAGAAATTTGTCGAGTTTTATCCCAAGAAAAAGTAAATTGTACTCATGTACAATCGCAGTCCAGTCAATAACTGGCATCAATTAGTGGAGGATAATTAGGCTTCAAAATTCTAAAATTTGAAAAGTTTGTGATCCATCTTACTAAACCAACCAAAAGTTTGAGAACTATTTGTTAAAAAATCTTAGGCAATTTTCGTATATTAATTGATGTACAATAATTGCTGCACTCAATTGCAACAAAGTAAAATTAAGGGCGTTATTTGTCAATATTAAAATTCAACATCCAAGTTGCCAAATACTAAACTTCAGGATACAATAATGCAATTAAACTCAATTTTCCTGTCCCTTACTGTCCTTTCAATTACTTTTTTGACATCTTATTTTATTTAGTTTTTTTTAAGTGAATATGACAATTAAATTCAAAATGGAATCTGATATCTTTAACTAAACCTTAATTTAGCATCTCGATTAGAACCAACAAACAACGTAAAACTCTCAACAGTTATAATACAAAGTAACCATAGCGTAAAGCTCTCACACGCTATAAGTTTTTAAACAATATTTTCAGTTCTAATTACTCTTTCAAGCACCCCTCCCTTAATATACAAGGTTTATTTTGCAAGTTTGAATTTCGAAAACATGATAAATTTTAAGCTATTACGACGATCAAGTGATCCGAATCCTGAAGTACCACAAACACCGAAATTGTTACAGCAAATTTCTAACAAACTTTAAATCGAAGATTTTTTTCGGAATTTCAATCCATACGTCTGTCTAGTATTACATATTTGACACTATTGTTTACCCTATTGCCATATCTTTCTAATTCTACAGGTAAGCCCCAACACTCCTAGTAGACAACGATGGAAAACAAAAGAGCAAAAGAAGGTGCATTGATGAGTGTTTAAACACAAGCATTTAGATGCATACTACCGGTCACCATTGACCTTTGAGTATTAAGAAGCTTAAAAAAGAGAATTTCTCTCAAAACAGCGACTAAAAAAGCTTTTGCACTCCATACCAAGCCAAACTAATGTTGGTTTAATTTGACAAGTTAGTTAAAATTTTATGTTTTAACTTGTTATAATGCAAAACTCTCATATATTACAATGAAATATAAAAGTTTATAGAAAGAAGTTAAAACTTAAACACTGTAACATATAAGAGCTTTACCTACAACAAATTACTATAGCATACAAAAATTTTAAACCATAACAAACTAAAACTTAAAGTTATAACTTACTTATTAGAAAAAACCTTCCTATCTAAACACTCTAGTTCTTAGTTGGGCCAAAAGGTCATTACCTTGGTACGCTTAGTCCTTTTTTTGAATGGTCAACAGATGGGAGAATTGAGATGATGATGAAAATGTGAATGCCGCCTTACACGTGTGTCAACTGTCGGTACGTAATTAAACGGGACATACAAATATTAAAAATTAACACTTCCACAAATGCGTAAGAAAATGGAAAATGTACAAATGTTATGTTACAAAATCATAACGCATGATTGCATGGCACATTCTTATTGATTCAGGTTTTGAGGACCCATATGAATATAATAATATAATATATGCCCGAAGCTTTTTTTCAGGTCATTTGTGTTTATATTATTATTATTATTATTATTATGAGAAAGACTATAATCAAAACCTCCATTTGTTGTCGTTTGATTAGACTTTTTTTTTCATTAATGAGGTTTATTTTTTTTAGCCATTTTTTATTCAAAACAAAAGGTACAAAATCATGTTCAAATAAATGTAAAAATAGATAAAACCATACTTAATAATAACCTTTTTTATCAAATAATTACCAAAAAAAGGAAAAATATTCAAAAAAATTAAAAACTTTACCTGAAAAAATTAAAAAATCCTTAAAAAAATTAAAAAAAAAACTAAAAAAATAGAACTATAAAAAAAATTAAAATATGAGCTCCAATAACTCTACTGCCATGCTGCTATTGTGACACCGCCTCCACACCGTCCTTTTTTCCACCTACACTCTTGCCAAACTCCCTTTCTTCCCTAGATCTGGCAGCAACGTCTCCATCCTCATGACAGGCGTAGTGACACAAGAATCGTGTGTTGGAACTAAATCCAATATATAGGCTAATATATTAAATAAATGTGAATTAAAAGCTATTAGTTAAGATTGCCCAATTAAAAGTGATCAATTTAGGTTTTGGGCCTTTAATATATCATTAAGTGTAGGCTTTTTATGTGTAGAGACCAAAATATAATTTCTAATTTTATGATGGGCTAAATTGGTAATTAAGGATAATTACTAGGGTTTAGTAGTTATATAAAGGGAGTTGTGGTCCCCAAGTCAATACGTACGTATTTTTCTGTTCCCTATCTACAGAGAAATTACAGAGGCAAACTTTGAAGGAGGACTTATGTACCAGACTTGAAAGATCCTTAACCTATATACTCAAGAATCACATCACATCTATAAATTCAGGTTAGCTTCTGCATCTTATTAATATTCTTGGTGATTTAACAGGAATGATCATCGGTGATGATGGTTTTCATCACAATATTTTGTTCTAACAAGTGGTATCTAGGACCTCTTCATATTAAATCATTAAGAATCAATAAATTTTGTAGATGTGATTCTCATTAAAATTCTCAAATTTAACAAGCTATAGTTTTTTTAAAATTGTTAAATTTGAGAACAATTGTTTGAAACTTTGGTTGAATTATTTAGGGAATACATTATTGTGTTCATATTGTTATGAATATTGGATCATATACATATATGGGTTGAATTAATTTTACATATATATATATGAATATATGTATATGACTGCATCAGTATTTTTTGCATACGGTTTACATACTAAGGCTTGGGTTTTCTTTTAATTCTGTTTTACATGAATTAAAACTCAGAAACGTAGCCGAAGGCACCTTACCGCCGTCGGCAAAGGACTCCAGGTGCGGCCTTTCAAGCCATGCCAGAAAGAGGCAGCCGCGGTCAGAGGCCACGGCAGGGCAAGGAGAGCAGCTGCTTTTGGCTGCCACGTGAGGGAACAAAAAAAATTGGTAGTCCTTAAGCGCTTTCACCAGCGGCTGGCCTTGCCACCGCCGGCATCGGCCTTGTCTGGGCATGGATCTCTGGCCACGTCGGTGAGTAAGCTGCGACCCCTAGTCGCAGCGAAAACGGCCACCGCCCATGAAATTCATTAAAAAAAAGGGTTTAGGGCCGTTGGCAGGCGGTTGGTCTTGCGACTGCCAACGTTGGCCCCTTCTAGTCGTAGCCCCTAGGGCACCAGTCGGAAAAGAGCCATGGCCAGGTGGCCGCGGCAAGTGTAGAGGCGGCCGTTAGGCCACATCCATGATCAATGACCAAGGGGTCGAAAGACCCATAGGGTCTCTTGGAGAATCAGAGTATGGGCTTCAGCCCAAACCTAATGAAAGGCTCTTTACACGGGCCTAAATTGGGCCTATGACCAGTCATAATTCAGGGATTAAACCCCTAGGTTACCAGATCATAGAAAAAAAGAAAAAGAGGAGAATAAAGCTTTACACGGGCCCAGTTGGGCTTATGACTGGAAAAAAAGAAGAGAAATAAAGGGGGGCTGGGTTAGGATCTTGGTTAGGTTTTCCCAACCTGGCCCCAACCCAATCCATGTTGACCAGTCAAGTTGACTAGTTAACTTTGACTAGTTGACTTTGACTAAAATTTTATTTTTTTTTAATTTTTTTATTTTAATTTTGGTCATTTTTTGGTGTAATTTTAAATTCAAATATTGGTATTTTATATATATTTTTAGATAAATTAATTAAAGCAACATGTCACCAAAGTAGCCTCTCTTGTAAAAATTAATTTGTTTGGAATATAAACGGTTATATCCATGCAACTTATTTGAATATTGATCGGCCCAAAGGAAGGCAATATTTAAGAAAATTACATGTACACCTGTAGTGATAAACACGTGATGATTATCTGATTTTACATGTGAATAATAAATCGGCCCAAAGGAAGATTATTGTTTGACATGTTCTTATTATCAGTGTTTGATTACTACACCAAGATATCACATTCAAGTTAATATTTCTGTCCAAAGACTAAATATTAATGGAGTACCTGATATCTTGAGATGGGGTTACCTTTATTTAGATTTATTATTATTATTTTGGATTCTTATGTAAGCTTGTTTTGGGTTTGTTTGTTTTGTTCTCTGTTTCAGCTACTAGTTCTACCACTAATATTACTGCCAACATCAATTCAATTCCTCTACTGAATGGTAGCAACTTCAAATCATGGCAAAAGAACCTCCTTATAGTTCTTGGAGTCATCGATCTCAAATTTGCGTTAAGGGTTCCTTCTCTTGTACCTCTTACAGATAAGAGTTCCTCTGATGAAAAGAGGGACATGGAAAGATAAGAGAAGTCAAATCGCATGTGTATGATGATCATGAAGAAGGCCATTCTAGAAGCATTCAGGGGCACTATATCAGAAACGATAAAGACAGCCAAAGAGTTCCTTGAGGACATTGAGAAGAGATTTGCTAAAAATGAAAAGGCTAAAACAAGCACACTTTTAGCAAGCCTCATCTCAATGTGATACAGAGGTAAAGGAAACATTAGGGAGTACATCATGGAGATATCTCATCTTGTTTTAAAATTGAGAGCACTTAAGCTTGACCTTTCTGAGGACTTGCTAGTGCATTTGGTTCTTATATCTCTTCCTACACAATTCAGTTAGTTCAAGGTAAGCTATAACTACCAAAAGGAGACTTGGTCTCTTAATGAGCTCATCTCACATTGTGTAAAAGAAGAGAAAAGGCTGAAGCAAGAGAAGACAAAAAATGCTCACTTGGCCAATAGTTCCAAGGACAAAGGAAAGAAAAGAAAGAAGGATAAGAAAGCTACAGTTACGGCACCTTAAAAGAAATAACAAAAGAGGTCGGTTGATCCAAAAGGTATGGGTTGTTTCTTCTATGGAGCTACAGGACAGAAGAAGAAGCATTGCACCAATTATCATGCTTAGCGTGCTAGGAAAGGTATGCTTCTTTATTGGGTTTATTCAGAGGTTAATTTAACCTCGGTACCTGAACACACTTGATGGATAGATTCTGGTGCAACTACTCACATCAGTGTGTCTATGTAGGGTTGTTTGAGATACTGAAAGCCAAATGATGGTGAAATATACATCTACATAGGCGATGGCAAGAAGGTTGAGGTTGAAGCAATATGAAAATTTAGATTATTGTTAAAGACTGGATTTTATTTGGATCTTGATGAAATATTTATTGTATTGTCTTTTAGACGGAATTTGATTTATATTCTGCTTTGGACAAATCTAGTTATTCTTGTTCATTTGGAAATGAACAATTTAATTTGTTTTATGATTCAAAATTAGTTGGTTTTGGTTCTTTATCAGGTTTTGATAATCTTTATTACTTGATACAATTGCTTTATTTAATGAATCCCTGCAATTAAGCACTCGAGGTATAAAGAGAAAATTAACCAATGAGAATTCTAGAAAACCAACTCAGCAAAAGGATTCAAAACATCAGATCTGACCATGGTGGTGAGTACTATGGTAGATACGATGGTTCAGGTGAACAACGTTTAGGACCATTTGCTAAGTTCCTAGAGGAAAGCAGTATTGTCCCACAGTACACTATACCGGGTTCGCCCACTATGAATGGTGTTGCTGAAAAACAAAATAGGATGCTTAAGGATATGGTGAAGAGTATGATTTCTCATTCTACCTTACCAGAATCACTCTAGAGAAAAGCGCTAAAGACTGCAACATCTATCCTTAATAGGGTCCAACTAAAGCAACTGTCAAAACCCCTTACGAACTTTGGACGTGCAAGAAGCCTAGTTTAAAGCATCTACATGTTTGGGGATGTCCAGCTGAGGCAAGGCCTTATAGGCCTAATGAAAAGAAACTGGACTTAAGGACGATGAGTTGTTATTTTATTGGATACTCTGAAAGATCCAGGGGGTACAAGTTTTATAATCCCATGACTAAGTCGATTTTTGAGATGAAAAATACTCGGTTCTTTGAGGATGTTCAGTTTGCGGGGGGAGATAAGGTTAGGGACTTTGTTTTTGAAGAGGAATATGTTGATATTCCCACAGTTGTTATTGACATTGATCAGTTCCTATTTCTGACATTGTTCAAGAAGCAAATCAAAATCAAGACAATGTCAAAGAACCTCCCATTCCAAAAATTGTTCCAGAAGAACAAACTTCACCACCTCAAGAACCTATGCCATTAAGGAGATCCACTAGAGAAAGGAAAAATGTGGTGCTAGATGATTACATTATATTTCTCCAAGAACATGAGTATGACATTAGTGTGGTGGAAGATGATCCAATCAACTTCCATAAAGCCATGGAAAGTTCTAAATCTCAAGAGTGGATTGATGCCATGAATAAAGAGATAAAGTCTATAAAGGACAATGACATTTGGGATATTGTCCCATTGCCTGAAGGTGTGAAACCCATTGGTTGCAAATGGATATTTAAGACCAAGAGGGATTCGAAAGGCAATGTGGAGAGATATAAGACTCGTCTTGTTGCTAAAGTCTTTACACAGAAAGAAGGCATCGACTATAAAGAGACTTTCTCTCCGGTTTCCTTGAAAGACTTTTTCAGGATTATAATGGGATTAGTGGCACATTTTGATCTTAAACCTCATCAGATGGATGTTAAGATTGTGTTTCTCAATGGTGACATTGATGAAACAATCTATATGGTACAACCGGAAAACTTTGTGTCGGGAGATGCAAAGAAGATGGTTTGCAAATTAAAAAAAATCCATCTATGGGCTTAAGCAAGCTTCTCATCAGTGGTATTACAAATTTCATCAGGCTATCATCTCATTTGGTTTTGAGATGAATTTGATCGATAATGGTATATACCATAAGTTTAGTAGGAGCAAGAATATTTTCCTGGTTGTACATGTCGATGACATTTTGCTTGCCAGCAACGATATAGGCTTGTTGCATGAAACTAAGAGATTTCTATCAAAGAAATTGGAGATGAAGGATCTTGGTGATGCTTCTTTTGTGTTGGATATACAGATACACCGAGATCGCTCTCAGGGTGTTCTATTGAAAAGGTTATCAAAAGATACAGCATACAAGATTATAAACCAGGTGATACCCCTGTAGCTAAGGGAGATAAGTTTAGTCTCAATCAGTGCCCTAAGAATGATTTTGAGGTTAAGGAAATGCAGAAGATTCCTTATGTGTCAGTAGTAGGTGTTAGACATGTATGCCCTAAGGAGTAAAAATGTAATGAGTTTTTGAAGATATTTTTATCAATAAAGAATTTATTTATTATTTATATACCAAATCTTGTCCTCTTTACGTTCATATTTGTTGAATGTATGATAAGCAAACAATAGTCTGAGACTGTCGGTCTAAACCTTAAGAATTGGGCATATGATGGACAGATTATGCGGAAGACATGATTCTTAAGGTGACGGTCTAAAACATAAGATTTGCAATCGAGAGAATAAAGTTGGGCACTTTATTCATGTAAAGATTGTTATGTTGTCTATATTCCTATTGGGAGATGGTTTGTCTTGACCATCAAAGGTGGACTCTGTGAATAGAAACATTGGCATGTTGTCATAGGTGACGATGTGTTGGATCGGGACATAAAGTGAATTGATTTGGATTAATAATTCTGTCTTGGCAAATCGATTCACTTTAGCCAATCATTTGTATTGTATCTTAATCCTGAGATGAATAGTGGGCCCGTT
>CAMOHE010004317.1:0-28683 GCA_946598075.1 Artocarpus hirsutus
TATATATATTAGGGCATGATGCCATATCAGAGATCGGGTTGTGTAGTGAACAACCTTGGGGGCAGGTCCCGAAACCCAACTGGGCCACTACGGTGGTGAGTTATGTATGGTTTGCCCAGGAAAGAAGAGTGGTACCCTTTGATTGATAAATTTGAATTATTTTTGGTGAGATAATATTTTATTTAAATTCGCAATTGATTATCTATTTGTTGATCGTACCAGTACATTTTTATATGTTTATTTAATTTACGCAATTTCTTTAAAAATTGAATAATTTTCTAAATGTAGTCCTACTGAGCCTTTCGCTCACATTTTATCTGTTTTAAAATCTTAACCCTAGGTGGATATCAGCAAAGGTTTGGAGTAGAGTCCGCCGACCGGACTTACGACCAGTAGAGGCGTTTGGTAGGTTAATTTACTATTCAAGGCATGTAAGACTATAACTTTTCTTTTACTCTGGACTGTGGTTGTATCATAATATTGTCAGTACTATATGTGTGTGCACAATATGTGGGCTAGTGGGACTCATACGCGTTCCACCCCATAATTAATTATTTTAATATTATTTCTATCTGTTTAATTATTATGATGATTCGTTTATTTCTTTAACTTATTTATTCAAACGATTTTAAAATTATCGCATTTTATTTATAAATTTCATTTTAAAACCCTGATTTTTAACCAAATCTTTACTTAATTAACTTAATTAAACCACCACGTCACCTCCCGTACTCCGGGGCGTGACACAAATCCTTCATCCCACCGAGCAGAAGGAAAACAAATAACCTCTCTCTCTGTCCATGTCTTTCTCTTTCTTTCTCACGATTGAACTTTTTTTGGCAAAGAATCACAACGACGCAAAATTTTCTCACACCAACAGCAAAATAAAAACAAAACAACAAATGCTTCATAAAATGGGTAAAAAAAAAGCAAAACAAAGGAAATGGGAAAAGAAGAGAGCAAGAAACCCTAAGACAAAGGCCAGAAGAAGAAACGGAAGAAGAAGAAGAAGAGGAGAAATCTCAGAAGAAGGGGCAATGGCCCTCAAGCATGTTTGGTGCTAAATGACCAAACGAACACTTACAGAAAGCAACAACTATGGTCATGACTGAAAAAACACTAAAATAAGAAATGCTAAATAAGAAAACATTGTTATTTGTACACTGTTAGTCACAATGAGCAGTTTTTTTTCTTTCTCCTTTAGTATTGTAACGTCTCGAAATTAATTAAGTGTTATTAGAATATAAAATGATAGATTAGTATGACATAATGAGTATTTTAAACTTAATTTGATCATTTTATGGAATTTTTAAATTAGTGTTGGTTTTTATTCTTTTAATGATTTTTAATTACTTTAAATTATTTTGTTTGTTATTTTGAATTTTTAAAATACAACAATTTGTCAAATGCCAACTACATTCTATTTTACAAAACCGTAGGTGGCACACGGTTTTCATATTATGAAACCGTCAACTTTTCTCTCTATTTATTCCCTCTCCCTCTTCCTCACAAGCTCACTCTCTCTCTCTCTCACTTTCCCTCTTGTTCGTCTCTCTCCTCTCTCTCTGTGCCTCTCCCTCTCTTTCAATTTCTCTCAAATTTTTTTTTCGAAACAAAAATCAATCCCAAGCTTCGGGTTAGTGGATTTGAGGCTCGAAAGCATAATTGAGAAACCGAAATCACGATTTAAAGCTTCGATTTAAGGTTAGTTTCTAAATTTCAAAAATTTTTAAATTTTTTAATTTTTCTTACATTTTGCAATTTCATCTTTTTCAAGCTTAGAAAACATTCAATCTAGGTTGGAGTAACTAAGAGTGACTAGAATCTAAACTTTGTTTGATCAAAAGTTTTAAGGTAGGACTTCTATCCTCTCCTTGGTAACCTAGTGTTAAAAATGATTTTATCCTAAAAAGGTTTTTCATTAAAATATTTTCAATGATGATTTGAAAAAGGATTTCATTGATTGTTTTTATAAACAGTAGACTGAGGTGAATTTTTATAATAAACCTCATAATAAATGTAAGTGAGAATACTTGGTAAAAAGAGATTTCTAATAATTATAGAAAATATATAAGGATATGATGCCATATCAGAGATCAGGTCATATAGAGTGCGAACTTGGAGACAGGTCCCGAAACCCAATTGGGCCACTACGGTGGTCTAATATATAAATGGTTTACCAATGAAAAGAAAATGATATTCTTTCTGGTCTACCAATAAGTTGTTTTGGTAAGGAAAACTTTTATTGAATTTTTGTTTATTTATTTATTTATCTTCTTATTTATTTACTCAATTTTTCTAAAAATTTACTTGAATAATGAAATTCCTTTAAAAATTTAATGTTTTAAACATAGTCCTACTGAGCCTTTCACTCATATATTTTTTTTTATTTTCAAAACTTTCCCCCTCAAGGTGGATATCAACTTAGGATTGGAGAAGAGTCCACAGATAGGACATTCGAGCAGTAAGAGAACCCAGTAAATTATTTAAATTATAAAATTAAGGCTTGTATAACTTTAACTTTCTCTTTCTTTATTTTGGGCTGTGGTTGTAATTTAATATTGTCAGTACTATGTGTGTACACAAGATGTGGGTCAATGGGACCCATTCTCACACCTCTTTATATTTTCATTTTTTCCTTATTATTTATTATGTTATTCTAATTTGTTTGAATGTTATAATTGCTTGCTTTAAATAAAAAGGTTTTAAAAATTATCACATTTTCACAAATAAATTGCTTAATTCTTAAACTCATGTTTTAATTAAATTTCTACTTAATTAACTTAATTAAACTTCCACATCACCTTCTGTACTCTAGGGTGTGATTGAATGGTATCAGAGCTTAAGGTTGTGAACCTTGAGAATTATGCACACATAAGTACGACATTGAAATACCACTGATAGTCTAAAGTTTGTTTTCAGATGTGATAGAATGGCACCTAGAAGTTGATCGACAACTGACGTCGAGTTCAAAAATGATGAAGGCATGATGTGGGCCATGTTCACTGCATTCTGGCATATGGCAGCAAGGACAAGACTGGATGATTTTGAGGCTAGTCGCCAGTATTCGTGCTTTATAGAATTTTGATGTGTGTCTATACCGACCTTTGATGGAAATGGAGACCCGCAAGTCGCAAAATATTGGTTAGATTTAGTCATTAAACACTTGGATACACTTGGTGTGCCAGCGGAGTATTGCGTAGAATTTATAGCATATAAGTTCGAAGGTGGTGCCAATATCTGGTGGAAACAGGCAAAACACTTGGAGAATAATGGTAATATTAGTTGGGATGGGTTTAAGGAGCTATTTTACGATCGGTACTTTTTGCAAGGATATAGGGACCAAAAGGAGGTAGAATTTTATAGGTTGCAGCAGGGTGATATGTCAGTTTGGAAGTACGAGGTGAAGTTTAATGAGCTGGCCAGGTTTGCCCCCTCTATAGTGGCGTTGGAGCGTGAGAAGTGCATTAAGTTTCAAGAAGGACTCAAAGCCCCTATCCGACAACAGGTGGTTGCCCTACAGCTTAGGAGTTTTTGAGAGCTTGTATCGTCGGCAATTTATGTGGAAAGTTACTACGCACAATACTGTGAGAATCAAGCAAAGACGTTAGGAGGACCACAGTGGAGTGGTAGGAGGAGCACCAGTAGTTGACCGGCTCTAGGAAAGAACAAGTAGGGTGTCGTGAATAGCAGAAGTATCAGTTCATCTAGCAGCGGGCGTAGCAACCACTACAGCTTTCACTGCCATTATTGCCAGTAGCCAAAACACATTAAGAGGAATTGCCCAATCAGGAGTGCTCATCTAGGACTTCAAGTTGGAGAAGGAGCTAGTTGTTAGCCCTAGCCTCAGACTCTACCTTAGCCTTAGTAGTACCCTCAGCTTCAGTTCCATTAGTTCACTCCTCAGCAACTGCCATACCCAACATAGGGATACCAACCGTAGAACTTCCAACGCAACGTTCCTCAGTACTGAGCACCGAGTACAGCCAGTGTGTAGTCACCTCCATCGTAGCAGTATCGGCCAACTAACCCAGGATCTAGTAGTGCTAGTAGAGGTAAAGAGAAAGCCCTAGTTTAGGCTCACATGATGACATTAGGGAGTTCAGATGCCCAAACTAGCAATGTAGCTGTCGATGGTATGATTCTGGTTTCTTAGTCTTTAGCACATGCGTTATTCGATATTGGTGACACTCATTCTCTCATTTCAAGTTCTTTTGTACATGCCTTGGGATTAGAGATAGAAGAATTTGATGAAACCCTAGTCATAGCTTCACCCTTGGGGTAGGTGTGTGTAAATTGTATATGTAAAGCCTGTAAAATAAAGGTTGGCAATGAGGTTTTGAAGAGTGATTTGATTGTAATCCCCATGAGTACATATGATGTAATCCTAGGGATGGACTAGTTGTCTAGATATAGTATAGTCGTAGACTATCAACTTAGGAAAGTCACCCTAGTGTCTGATAGGGGGACAACAATTACTTACCAAGGTGGTGGTGATTGGTTATTGAGTGAGTGTCTCGTAAAGACATGCCTCAGAGGATGAAAGATTCTGGTTTGTTATGCCTTTCTTGCGAGTGTAGAAGGAGAGCCTAGTGCCTCAAGAAGAAACGCAGTAATCCCAGTGGTAGATGAATTTGAAGATGTCTTCCTCGACAAGCTACTAGGATTACCACCACATTAGAAGATTGAGTTTAGTATTGAGTTGCTTCCAGGGACAACACCGATCTTTGTAGCACCTTATCAGATGGTGCCAGTAGAAATGAAAGAATTAAGGAAACAACTTCAGAAGCTTGCTGATAAGGGATACATCTAGAATAGTACATCACTATGGGGAGCATCGATTCTGTTTGCAAAGAAGGATGATGGAACCCTCAGGCTATGTATTAACTATCGATAGCTAAATCGGGTCACGGTGAAGAACAAGTATCCTCTACCCAGGATCGATGAGTTGTTTAATTAGTTGGGAGGTTCATGGTATTTCTCAAAGATAGATTTGAGGTCAAGATATCATCAACTCAAAATCAAGGAAGAGGACATTCCCAAAATAGCTTTCAAGACCCAATATGGACATTTTGAGTTTCTGGTGATGTCGTTTGGATTGACGAATGCTCTGGTAGCCTTCATGGATTTCATGAATAGGATATTGAGGCCCTATTTAGATCAGTTCGTACTTTTGTTCATCGACAACATTTTAGTTTATTCTAATACTTGGGAAGAGCATGAGCAGCATCTTAGGATCGTACTTCAGACTTTGCAGGAACACTAGTTGTATGCTAAGAAGGAAAAGTGTGAGTTCTGATTAACAAAAGTCAAGTTTCTGGGTCATTTCATCTCTGAGCATGGTATTTCAGTGGATCCGTCTAAGGTAGATGCCATAGTGGAATAGGAACGATCGAGGAATGTGGTAGAAATCCATAGCTTCTTGGGACTTGCAGGATATTATAGGAAATTTTTGAAGGATTTCTTAAAGATGCCAACACCGATGACAAGATTGATCAGGAAGAATGTCAAGTTCGAGTGGGATGAATAATGTGAGCTCGCTTTTTAAGAATTAAAGAATCGGTTGACCTCAGCTCCGGTATTGGTTATCCTCAACAATGACGTGCTATACGAGGTTTCCACAAATGCATCAAGACGTGGACTTAGATGTGTGTTGATGCAACATGGACCCGTGGTGGCATATGGATCAAGATAGCTACGACCTCACAAGCGGAATTATCCTACTCACAATTTGGAGCTCGTAGCAGTGATTCACATGCTAAAGATCTAGAGATATTATTTGTATGGGGCAATATTCTAGGTTTTCTATGACCACAAGAGCTTGAGATATCTGTTCACCTAGAGGGATCTAAACTTGTGGTAGCGAAGGTGGACGAAATACATGGAAGACTATGATTTCAAGCTGTAGTACCATCCTAGGAAAGCTAATGTAGTCACAGACGTGCTTAGCCGGAAGTCTTCAGCAATTCTCGCTTGTTTGGCTCTTGAATATTGGAAAAGGGATGCAACAGTGAGTGAGTTTGGGCTACAGTATTGTGAAGACTATGATTGTGTTTCAGTGTATCATATGGAGACGACCCTAACTCTTATTCAGATGGTGAAATAGAATCAGTGGCAAGATCCACATCTACAGGGCATCTGGATGTGAATTCAAAATGGAGAGCAGTTTGAGGAATGGAAGATTTATGTGGATGGATCGTTGTACTTCAGGGAGCATTTGATAGTTCTAGCAATTGTAGAAGTGACGAAGGCTGTTATGGACAAAGCACACAAGTCTCAATTCGCTATTCATTTGGGAACCATGAAGATGTATCATGGTCTGAAGAGGCAATATTGGTGAAGAGTATGACGAAGGATGTCTAAGAATATGTAGCCAAGTGTGCGACTTGTCTTCAGGTGAAGACCGAGCATCAGAAGCCAGCAAGTCAACTTCAGCCACTTCCTATTCTAAGGTGGAAATGGAAACACATCACAATGGATTTCCTTATCGGATTACCGAGGACGGAGCAAAGGCAAGATACCATTTTGGTCATGGTCTACAGGTTAACGAAATCGACACATTTCATTCTGTTCAAGTCAACATGCTCAAGAAAGGTTCTCGGGGAATTGTACCTACAGAATATAGTAAGATTACATGGAGTTCCCTTATCCATCATATCAGATAGAGACACTAGGTTCAATGCCAAGTACTGGATAAGCTTTCAAGAGGCTTTAGGACAGATTTGAATTTCAACACAGCGTTTCATCCTTAAACTGATAGGCAGTCTGAGCGAGTCATTCAGATTCTTGAAGAAATGTTATGTACGTGTGCATTAGACTTCGATGAAAACTGAAAAAAGTATTTGCATCTGGTAGAATTTGCGTACAACAACAGCTATCAATTGAGTATTGGTATGGTACCGTTTGAAGCACTATATGGACGACCATGTTGGTCACCAGTGTGTTGGGCTGAACCAAAATATAGAGTTGTTCTTGGGCCAGACAAAATTCAATATAGTAATGAGAAGGTCATTGTGATTCAGGATTGATTAAGAATAGCTCAGAGTCGACAAAAGAGTTATGCGGATAGAAGGCATCGACCTTTAGAATTTGAGGTAGGAGACTTTGTTCTCTTGAAGGTGTCACCTTGCAAAGGCATCACTCGATTAGGAGTGAGCAGTAAACTCGCACTGAGGTATGTTAGACCCTCAAGATCACATAGCGAGTTGGAGCTGTTGCTTATCAACTTGACCTTCCTCCTGAACTTTCTCATGTTCACAATGTATTCCATGTGTCAATGCTTCATAAGTGTCCGCCTGAGCAGGACAAAATCGTCTCGTTCCAGGATGTGCAAATTCATGAGGATGTGACCTATGAGGAAGTAGCAATCTAGATCATCAATTGAAAGGTGATTAGTTTGTGTCGACGTGAGATCCCGTTAGTGAAGGTCATATTGCAACATCATGGGGTTGATGAAGCCATGTGAGAATTAGAGTCGAGTATGCGGGAATTGTATCCGTATTTGTTTTGTTTTTGAATCAATTTGTAAATTTCCAGGGCGAAATTTCTTTTAGGGGTGGAGAGTTGTAACGCCCTGAAATTAATTAAGTGTTATTAGAATGTAAAATGGTAGATTAGTGTGCCATAATGAGTATTTTAAACTTAATTTGATTTTGCAGAATTTCTAAATTAGTGTTGTTTTTGATTATTTTTATGATTTTTAATCACTTCAAATTATTTTGTTTGTTATTTTGAATTTTTGAAGCACAACAATTTGTCAAATGTCAACTACATTCTGTTTTACAAAACTGTGGGCGACACACGGTTTTCACACAGTGAAACCACCAACTTTTCTTTGTATCTATTCCCTCTCCCTCTTCCTTACATGCTCACTCTTTCTCTCTCACTCTCCCTCTTGCTCGTCTCTCTCCTCTCTCTCTCTACCTCTCCCTCTCTTTCAATTTCTCTCAAAAAATTTTTTTTTTTGAAACAAAAATCAATCCCAAGCTTCGGATTAGTGGAATGGAGGCTCGGGAACATGATTGAGCAACCAAAAACACGATTTAAAGCTCGATTCGAGGTTAGTTTTTAAATTTTAAAACTTTTCAAATTTTTTAATTTTTCTTACATTTTGCAATTTCAACTTTTCCAAGCTTAGAAAACCTTCAATCTAGGATAGAGGAACTTAGAGTGACTAGAATCTAAACTTTGATTGATCAAAAAATTAATTTAAATCAAAATTTTTCATTTTTCTCCATTTTTCTTTATTTTTGAGAGTTTTCAAAATCTTTGTCCAAATCTTGTTTAAATGAGTTAAAAAGTGTTCTATAATGTTTTTCTATCAATTATAATCAATATTCATGCCTGAGAACGAAGAAAAACTAGTTAAAATGAAGATTTGGGCTCTGGAGGCTAAAATCTCGTGCCTAGAAAATTCTAGAATTTTTCTAGATTGGCAAGCCGAAGTTCATGTTTGGCAAGTCGGATTCATAAGTTCAGCAAGCTAGATTCATACCATCAGCAGGTTGAACTTGGAAAAGTTCAGCCGACTAGACTTGGACTTTCAGCAGGTCGAACCAAGGCGACTGGCAGGCTGACTAGACGTGGTGAAATTTTGTAATTTTTCATGCATTTTTACTATTTTGGACCCCGATTGAGATTCCAACCTTATAGAATGGATTCATACATACAAATGGCATACCAGGATACCATGAAACAATTTAATGACATAGGATATCTTACGTTGGATACTGATAAGCCAAGTTACTATACATTTAGGGTTGTTCGTGGATCCATAGAGCTAACTTACAGCGGATTGGGATTTCAATGTGGGACACCGGCACAAGTTTTGAGATAGGAATTCTATCCTCTTCTTAGTAACCTAGTGTTAAAAATGATTTTATTCTAAAAAGGTTTTTCATTAAAATATTTTCAATGATGATTTGAAAAAGGATTTCATTGATTGTTTTTATAAACAGTAGATTGAGGTGAATTTTCATAATAAACCTCATAACGAATGTAAGTGAGAATACTTGGTAAAAAGAGATTTTTAATAATTATAGAAAATATAGAAGGGTATGATGCCATATCAGAGATCGGGTTATGTAGAATGCGACCTTGGGGATAGGTCTTGAAACCCAGCTAGGCCACTACGATGGTATAATATATATATGGTTTGCCCATGAAAAGAAAATGATATTCTTTATGGTCTACCAATAAGTTGTTTTGGTAAGGTAAACTTTTATTGAATTTTTGTTTATTTATTTATTTATCTACTTATTTATTTACTCAAGTTTGTTTTCTAAATATTTACTTGAATAATGAAATTCCTTTAAAAATTTGGTGTTTTAAATGTAGTCCTACTGAGCCTTTCGCTCATATTTTTTTTGTTTTCAAAACTTTTCCCCTCTAGGTGGATATCTGCTTAGGATCAGAGAAGAGTCCACAGATAGGATATTCGAGTAGTAGGAGAACCCAATAGGTTATTTAAATTATAAAATCAAGGCATATATAACTTTAACTTTCTCTTTCTTCATTTTGGGCTGTGGTTGTAATTTAATATTGTTAATACTATGTGTGTGCACAAGATGTAGGTTAGTTTGACCTATTCTCGCGTCTCTCTATATTTTCATTATTTCCTTATTGTTTATTCTATTATCCTAATTTGTTTGAATGTTATAATTGCTCGCTTTAAATAAAAAGGTTTTAAAATTATCACATTTTCACAAATAGATAATTAAATTTCTACTTCATTAACTTAATTAAACTGCCATGTTACCTTTCGTACTCTAGGGTGTGACAAGTATATTTAATAATGTCTCTGTAAAAGTATGAAACTGAAGATTCTACTTATATATGCTAATATATGTAGTTATAAAAATAATTTTTTTAGGGCAGCAAATGTTTCTTCCAAAAAGCTATCTTTGGGCATATAACCATTCATAATTTTACTTTAGCATGAAAATTCGGTATGAAACTCCTTGAGCACATTCATCCATCGTGATACTCACTTACAACATCTCTAAACAAGACATTAATTCACTTATGATAAATCATAAATATCACTTAAAATATTATGTTCTAGCATTAAATTTGCATAGTTATATGTAGAAAAAAATAGCGGGCATTACATTAAATGCTTGGTAACTATTGTTTTGTTGTAGATAAAAGATGACATATTGTATACTTAAACCATTTTAATAAATAATTTTAGAAAAACTAAAACATATGTAAGTTAGTTGCCAAAATAGGACCTTTAATCCTCAACATTACAACAATTGTTGTTTCTTTTAAGTTAATTCGCATCATTGTTAAAGTTACATCCTCCATTTAATTAAATCACATTTATTATTATTGAAATTCCATTTACCATTCAAACTTAAATCGCATTTATTGTTAATGAAGTTTCAAAAATAAAAAATAAATCTAAAAATGGAAAAAGTAAAAAATGTATAAATATTATAAATAAATTGTAAATAATTAACTTTAATCTTCAAAATTTTCAACTATAAATAATATAACTAATATATTGGACTTTTGCAATACCTTTTCACTATGGGATCAACCTCAGATTCACCAAGTTTTATGACATTGACATCTTTCTACTTGAGGTCACATTGGACTTACACTTTTAGACCTAAACAATGAATTACTAAAAAAATTCGAGTTCATTTGGGAAACACGTTGGAACTTGAAGTTCGAACTTAAACACTACAGCATACGAGATCTTTGCATTGTAACAAATTTTTGCTTTTCATTGTAACATGTGAGAATTTTATATTGTAGAAAACTGAACTTATTATTTCTAACATATTTCCTAAGTATGCTCTTCACTGTTTAAATCCAAATTATATACTAGATTCAAACTGATGAATTCTTTAGAAATTGTAGAAGATTATATATTTATTGCTAACAAGTTTCCAACTTTAGTCATCCCAAAAACAATAACTAAACTTGGTATTACCATATCCAATAAAGAAACAATTCTTAGATTTTTGCCTCAAGCTTACTCCTAGCACTAGAATCAATATGAACATACGAAAGATATCAAAACTCTTTTATGAAAGAAAGATTTACCTATTTTTTGCTCAAAACCTCCCCCAAAATTCTACAATTGAAGTGTTGAAGAGCTCTTCTTAGTTAAATAGGATGCAATGCTAACCACTTCAGCCTAGAATATCTTCGATTGTCTAGTTTATAATTTCATGCATCTAGCATTCTTGTTTAGGAATCTGCTCATCCTCTTAGGGACACCATTTTATTGAGGCTTAAGTTATTATCGATGTACTCTCCCCTATTATCTGACAATAAGCACTTCACCTTCAAATCTAACTTAGTTGCTATCATTGCTTTGCATCTCTTGAAAGCATCAAATACATTCAATTCGTTCTTTAGGAAATAAACCCATACCTTTTGCTTCGATCGTCAATGGACACCACATATTAATTGGAGCCTCTTAGGAAAGTGATAGTTGAAGGCCCTCAGACATTAGTATGAATTAACTCTAGTTTTGCTGCTTTCGGCTTCCTACCTACTTTAGAAAAGCTAACCTTTTTCTACTTCTCAAAGACAAAACCTTCACACAACATGTGTTCCATACATTTCAACCTAGGTAGCTTTCTTTTAGAATGAAGAACTTTCATTCCTTTCCCACTTATGTGCCTGAGCCTACAGTGCCATAAGTCAAAATTTATTATGGATTCTGCAACAAGAATAGTGTCTTTATAACTAGAAGTGATGTAAAGAGTCCCAGTTTTACACCACGAGCAATAATCATGGCTCCTTCGTGACTTTCCAACAACTACTATTAAAAGTCACATCATGACTTTTGTCATCAAGTTGTCCTTTTGAAATCAAATTAGGCATAAAGTTTTGGCATGTGTTTCACATTGTGAATCTTGAAGATAAACTTGTTTGCCATCTTCAATATGAACATGCACCAATTCGGACAATATCCTAAGGTTCTCCATCAGCAAGATAAACCTTTTCATGATTTTCAGCAACATAGTTTTCCATAATCTCACGATATGTAGTAGTGTGAAAAGATGCTTTAAAGTCCAGTACCTAAGAATCAATAAGACTATATATAGTCAAAAGTAAAACATGATGTATTGCATTGGTGATCGTGTTTGCGGCTTTTTTTCCTTTTGTCATCATTCTTCTTTGGTGCTCTATAGTTCATCTTTGGATGACTTATTTTGCCATATTTCCAGTATTCTACATTCCTCTCGGACCTAGACTTGTTTCTACCACTCCTTGAGTTTACTACAAAATGGTACGTAGCAGATTTTAAAAATTTTTAGTTAAAACCTTTTCCATAAAAAAAGTTAGGCATGTTTAGTTAAAACCTTTCCCATAAAAAAGTTATGCATGCTATGTATATAAATTAATAAAAGATCTTTGTACCTCTTAGTAGGTCAGAAACTGTACATCTAATTGAATAATATTTTTTAGAATTACTACGAGAGAATTCTACTTGAAGAACCTCAACCAACTAGACTTCTTTTTCCATGATTGAAATATGGGTGGTCACACATCGTTCTGTCATTCCTTAGACAACCTCTTATTTTAACCACTTAAGAAAACTAATAGCTAAGACTTTGAGATGCTAAACAATAGTTCTATGGGAATTTCAAAGTCTTCTAAGGAAAATACTCCTCTTTAAATTTCTCAAGTGATCTAAGAAATAATACAAAAATTTTCCCTTTATATAGAAGTCTTATAGGAGCTACTCCTTATTAGATTAGGCTTTACAATTCGAGTTTCAATCAAATCCTAAAGTAAGAATGCATGAAACACATTTACTGAAAAAGCAGAGACAGTCGGCCGTGTTAGCCCAAGAAAAACTAAGCAAGAGGGCAGTGAATTGGGTTTTCAAAAACTTTTTACAATTATTGGAAATTTTCTAAAGTAAAATGCTTAAAAAGTAAATACGAGAACAAGGTAATATAAACACAACCAAGTAACAATTATATAGTGATTAAGTAAAGAGTAAGGAGAAGAAATGCAAACACTATTTTTAGTGGTTCGGCAAATATATCTACGACCACTGTCGCCAAGCTAAACTTCTTTGCTTGACCTCTTGCACTATTTGACTGTCTTTTAGGCACGATCACTCCTTTATACAACCGGTGACTTGCTCAATCTGAGGCTCACCACACCTTCTTACAAAGTGACAATTTTCTTGGAGATTGTCTAACCAAGAATACCCCAAATTTACAAGGCTTTGGAAGCCAAACTATGTAGATAATGTGGTTGTAACTTTGGTATACCCACAAAGTATACACTCCAAAAGAAAAGAGATATAATACAAATTTGGTATGTGTTTGGATGTGTATGCAATTCTCAGTAAGAGTATGAAACAATTTTGGCTTAAAGAATGTGTGTTTAATGAATGCTTGAGAAGAACAATGTAGAATGATGTCAAATTTAACTTATGTTCCTTCATCATAGCACATTGAGTATATGGGTATTTATAAACATTTGAAAATATCAATTTTTAGTCAAAATAGCCATTGGAATTAGAGCACTAACGGTCAGAAAACTAGCCATTACACATTGTTTACTAGGCCAAAAACTAGGTTTGATAGGCTGAAGTTTGAGGCACTAAAAATCAAGTTCTTAATGGCCACTAGATCAACAAGCCGAAGCAGGGTGTTCGACATGCCGATATACAAAACTCTAGTAGGCCGAAGATAGCCTTCGGTAGGCTACTAGAGCCTTTGAAGAACAAGGGTTTAAAACAACCAGATTGGCAAGCCAAAGCATGACATTCGGCAGGCTGACCAGACTTGGTCGGTAGGCCAATTTGCCTTAGGCCAATTTTGCCCGTGACACCTGTTTTGAAACTTGTTTTATAGAATCATGTTTAAATACTTCTAATACAATTCAAGTCATATTTTCACATGTAATTCGAATTCAAACAATATCAAATGCAAGTATGAATGATGAATACAATGTGAGTGCGTGCTCTTCAGCATTCTTTTGATCATTCAATTTGTGAATTGCTCACTTACACTTTTGGACTATAGAATCTAAATAAAAACTTGTAATCTTCAAGTCCATGTGAGTTCTTTTCAAACCTCTACTTCCACAAGCTTTCTTGAACCATCTTCACTTGATTTCTTGAAATATAAGCTTTGTAACAGTCAAGATAATTATTAGTTTAAAAATGTATTTTGCACATATAATAAAAATTGTATTTGTTATCATAAAAAAAAAGGGTATTAAAATAGATTTGTGAAACCTTGGAGCCAATAATATCCCCCTTTTTGATGATGACAAAACAATTTTTGATTGTCTTTGAAAAAATTTCAGTTGCTCCCCCTTAATATGTGCAGGTTTTTCAAAATATGACAATTTGAAATCATTTTTGGAGAAGCTCCCCTTTAAGGTGATATTCTCCACTTTCTAAAGACAAGATTTTAAGATAAAATTGAAAGAACTCCCCTTGAAAAATATGCTTTCCTTTAAACATTAATTTTCATTGCAAATGCTAAGATACCAATAGATAAAAGGTCAAAGAAAAAATGCAATATATAAGATATCAAGAATGCAGAGATACAAATTTTCACAAAGAACCACCATCCTTATATCTTCACATGCATCAAACAAACTCCAGTATCAATTTCACAAGTGCCACAAACCTTATATCTCTACAAACATCAAACAAACTCCAAATGAAGATACCAATTATATGTAAATCATTAAAATCATCTAAATCATTAAAATCATCAAGAACCACCATCCTTATTACTCCCACCATCCTTATTAGTCCACAATCCAAAAATATGCACATTCCCCCCTTTTTGACATCAGCAAAAAGCACACAAATAGAGCATCGATATACCAAAAGAAAATACCAAATTAGTCATTGAAATGTTCAAATTGTCATAATCCACAAACAAAGTGCATAAAGTTGCAAAGTTAAACCAAAAGAGAATAAGTGAATGAAGAAAATGTGATGAGTAATTTATGACTGCTCGATGATCCTTTGCCAAAGTGCATTTGTCAAAGAAGGTTGAGAATTTCTTGTTGACTGGCTTGCAAATTTGCAAATCAGCCCCCATCTTTTTTTGCTGCTCAAAGAGAAGTTATTACTACAAATAAAACCTTCAAAGAGTAATGGGCTCTTTATCTTCATCATCACTGCCTTGAGCTTCAATGTTGGTAATCTCTTTTTCTTCTTTTTCTTCTTAAACACCTTGAGGAGCGGCTCACCCTTTGGCGGGCACCCATTGCCCATGCACTTCTTTGAATCACATTTTGCTTACAATTAGTGCATCGAAAGCATGATATGGCAGTCCTGGTCTCTTTTTCCCTTTAGCTACATCACACATCCGTCTCACCAACAAAAAAGGCAAATTTATCTTGGTATCGGTTAGAAGGCTATAAATAAGATGGAGGTCAATTAGGTGAACTTCATCCTTATGGCCAGCTCTAGGCAACATGTTGGTGGTTATGAGCCTATGGAGAAGTTGATTCCTTGGGGGCAGAGAGGCAGCATTTAGCCTTTTAGGCAACACACGATCATCATTCTCAAAAATTTCCTTAGCCATAGTTTCCTTGTCAAAAATCCATATCTTAACCCCATGTATATCCTCACCTTCTAATGGCATATCAAGTATTTTTTTCAAATATAGTTGGTGTTAACTTAATGGTTCTATGCTTCAAAGTCACTTTAATCTCTAATGGGTCGTATGAGGCTTTGAGGTTGGCATAAAAACCTTTAACAAGCCTAGGGTAAGTATCCTCTTTCATGGTCATGATATTTTTCCATCTAAGCCTAGCAAATTGGATTTCAATACCAAAACTAGCAAAATCACTAAACATGAGAAACTTCCCATCAATGATTTTTCTAGTGGAGAAAAACTTGGCATATTTTTCATTTGAAAACTCTTCTAAGGTTACCTCTTTGTTGACACTCTTGTTGGTGATGGATTTTGTGTGCTTGAAGGGTCTAGAGCTCGAAACCATGGCAAAGTTGATGAAGAAAAATCCCAAAAATGGTGAAGAAGTCACAGTTTAGAGATTGGGAAAGAGAACTTGAGTGGAAAAAGTAGAAAAGCATGAAGGAAGGGAAGGAAAATGAGTGGACCTCACAAAAAAATGAATTGAAATTGCATGAAAACGAGCAAGAGAGTGAATAGGTAAGATTTTTGCACTTTTTAGAGAGAGACGGCGGTTTAGAAAAAGAAATTTTGGGAGAAATAGGGTTTGGTTGCAATGAGGGCCATATATATACCCCGATAGATCGACAGGCTGAACTTTAGTTTGGCAAGTGAAACTTTTCTAGTTCTATAGGCCGAATTCATCAACTTTGGCAGGCCGATCCTGAATGGTCAGTAGGCCAGTTGCTATTGTCAAGCAACCACCAGAAAAAAATATAAAAAACATTGTTTTGCCCGATTTTAAAACACAAACACATTTCAAATAATTGTACAAACATGTCTAAGCAAAAATCAAACATAAAAACACAAGAACCACTAAATCAAGCATTGACTTCATCAAGATAAGCAATGAGTATATCAATGATCAAGCAAATGCAATTCTAAAGGATCAATCATACCAAGTCCCTTTCAAAGTTGTGAAAAGTGATCTAATGTAAGAGGTTTGATGAAGATATCTGCTACTTGATCATTTGTGCTAGTGAACTCCAATGTGATATCTCCTCTTTGTAAATGATCATGCAAAAAATGATATCTAATCTCTACATGCTTAGTGCATTTGTGCAAAACCAAATTCTTTGACAAATTGATTACACTAGTATTGTCACATAAAATTGGAACATGATCATAGTTCAGACCTAAATCCTTTAGAGTTTGCTTCATCCAAAGGACTTCTGCACAGCAACTAGCTGCCGATATGTATTCTGCTTCTATGGTGGAAAGTGCAACCGTAGCTTGTTTCTTACTAAACCATGAAACTAATGCAAATCTTAGGAAGTGACAAGTTTCACTTATGCTTTTCCTATCAATTATGCAACCGGCCCAATCGGCATCGAAATAACTTAGCAAGTCTATATGTGTGCCTTTGGGATACCACAATCCTAGGTTCTTAGTACCACTCAAATATCTAAAAATACATTTAACAGCACTAAGGTGAGATTCCTTAGGATTTGATTGAAATCTTGCACAAACCTCTGCATTAAACATAATATTGAGTCTACTAGCAGTTAAGTATAGCAAAGATCCGATCATACCTCTATATCTTGTGATGTCCACTGCCTTGCCATCTTCATCTTTGTCAAGTTGAATGAAGAGCTCATAGGAGTTGGTATTGGCTTAAGACCATCCATTTCGAATCGTTTGAGTAGATCCTTCACATACTTGGCTTGATTTATGATAATTCCTTCCTTTGTTTGCTTGATTTGAAGTCCAAGGAAGAAGTTTAATTCTCCCATTATACTCATCTCAACAACACCATTTTGTTGTGGTGTTCTAGGTGCCGTAAAATTATGTTCATAGCCTTTCTCAATGCAAAACAACCCAAAGGAATCACTATCGAACTCACCTCCATGATCACTTCTATTGGAGGTGATCATGTTGCCTTGTTCATTTTGAACTCTTTTGTAAAAATATGAAAACATTTGTAAAGCATTATCTTTGTTTGTTAAAAACAAAACCCATGTGAATTTTGAAAAATCATCAACTATACAAAAGCATATCTTTTACCACCTAGACTTGTGGTCCTAGAAGGTCCAAAAAGATCAATGTGAAAAAGTTGCAAAGGTCTAGTGGTAGCAATTTCAGAAATGGATTTAAAGGAAATTTTGACTTGCTTTCCAAATTGACATGCATCACATACTTTTTCTATTTCAAAGCTTAGTTTTGGTAAACCTCTAAGAATATCATTTTTGGAAAATTTTGAAATCAAATGCTTGCTTGCATGACCAAGTCTATTCTGCCATAGCCAAGATTCATCATTTAAAGCGGAAAAACATTGGTTTTGATTTGAATACTTTTCAATATCAATTGTATAAACATTGTTGTAACGGTCACCTATGAACAACACTTCACCATTGCAAACATTCTCAATCAAACATCTAGAAGACTCAAAGATTATCTTATACCTTTATCATGTAATTGACTAATGCTAAGTAAATTGTGTTTCAAATTATCAACCACGTATACATTTTCAATTAAGGTAGAGGAATTGTTACCAATATCACCTATACCAAGGATTCTCCCTTTTGCATTGTCTTCAAAGGTAACCTTTCCAACTTTCTTCTCAATGAAGTTGGAGAATAGTGATAAGTTGCATGTCATATGTTTTGAACATCTGCTATCTAGGAACTATCTTGCTTTCTCCTTCTTTATTACTTGCAATAAAGATTCAAGTTTTGATTTTTGGTACCCACATGAACTTGGGTCCATCATTGTTAGTTCTTTTGCCTTTTGGAACCCACTTGTATTTATTGGACATGAAAAGGATATATGTCCATCTTTGTTGTAATATGTACACACATATTTTGAACTTGTTGGTGCTTTGACAAAGTAATTTTTAAAATACTTTTGATCAATGTGTGGTTTATATCCTAAACCACCATTATTAAAAATGTATCTTTGTTCTCCAAGAATTACTTCAAAATTTTTCTTTCCATTTGTGAAATTTAAAATCATCTTTATCAAATCATCAACCTTTTCTTTTAAAGATGCATTTTCAATGATCAAGGAATCATGCATGTTTTTCTCAACTTTCAAACTTTCTATATCTTCTAAGAGCATAGAAATTTTCTTTTTAAGAGAGGAGTTTTTGAAAACTAACTTTTCATAATCTTCATGCAAATCATTGAAAGCATTTTTCAATTCTTCAATATCTACTTCATTAAAACTATCAGATGAGTAAGAACTACTTACCTCATTGTCATCATCTATTGCCATGAAACGCATGTTGGCAATTTCTATTGGTCCATCATCGTCGGAGTCCTCAGATTCTAGTTCATTTCATGTAACTTGTCATGCCTTCTTTGCTCTTTTTTACTACTTTCTTTCTTAAAGGACGGCCCAGTCTTATATGATTAGTTTCTTACAATCAAAGCAAATAATGTCATCTTTAGATTTCTCACATCGATTATTCTTCTTTTTCATACCTTTTCCACAATTGATCTTTCGATGGAACTTTTTGTATCTTTTGGCAATCATTGCCAATTCTTCAGGGTCATTTGAATTGAGGCTATCTTCCTCTTCTCCATCATCATCATCGTCAATGAAGGAGGCTTTTAACACGATCCCTTTCTTTCTTTTGTCATCCTCTTCTTCTCGTTGGTTTTGTTTCCTTGTGATCTCATGAGTCATGAGTGAGCCTATCAATTCTTTAATTGGAAACATTGACAGGTCCTTGGCTTCTTCTAGTGTTGTCTTCTTCACATGCCAAGAAGGTTGTAATGATCGTACTAGTTTTCTTACCAATTTGCTTGTAGTGAAGTTCCTACCAAGGGATTTTAAACTGTTAGCGATATCGATAAAACGAGTAAACACATCGGTAATAGATTCATGATCCTTTATTTTAAACATTTCATAATCATGAAGAAGAAAATTAATTTTAGTCTCCTTGACTTGTTTCATTCCCTTTTAAACCACTTCAAGAGTTCACCAAATTTCTTGTGCTATGGTGCAAGAAGTGATTCTATTGAACTCATTCCTATCAAGAGCATAGTATAAAGTATTTACTGCTTAGCATTTAAAGAAATTCTCCTTTTATCCTCATTAGTATACTCTTTATGTTCTTTAAGGACTTGACCTTTTTCTACCTCTTTCATTGGTTGAAAAGGACCACTTTCAACAACATCCCAAAGATCAAAATCAACCGATTATAAATAAATGGACATTCTAGTTTTCCAAAAATTGTAGTTGGTGCCATTGAAAATAGAGATCTATTTCTAGATTGACCTTCTACTTCTTGGGTAGCCATGCTCAAGATTATAAAATCTTTTTGAAAAATTAAAATGAGCTTTCGGCTCTGATACCAATTGTTAGCCCAAGAATAACTACCCAAGAGGTGATGAATTGGGTTTTTGAAAACTTTTACAATTATTGAAAATTTTCTAAAGTAAAATGCTTAAAAAGTAAATATGATAATGAGGCAATATAAGCACAACCAAGCAACAATTAACTAGCGATTAATTAAAGAGTAAGGAGAAGAAATGCAAATGCTATTTATAGTGGTTTGGCAAATATGCCTACATCCACTGTCACCAAGCTAAACTCCTTTGCTTGACCTCTTGCACTATTCGACCTTTTTTTGGTACATTCACTCCTTTATACAATTGGTGACTTGCTCAACCTAAGGTTCACCACACCTACTTACAAAGTGACAATTTTCTTGGAGATTGTCTCCCCAAGAATTCCCCAAAGTTACAAGACTTCAGAAATGTAACGCTCCTTTACGGACACCACAGATGTTGTTACCTTCATTCATTTTACCATTAATTAAAGTAAAACTATTATAAAAACATGAATTTGAAATCATAATTTGAAAAGCATACCCAGGATCCATGCACACATTTTTTTATATATATGTTTAATAACTTTATCTATTATAATAACTTATTAGATCATAAACATCCTTTAAATAGTTTTCCAGTACCATTAAAAATTGAATTAAGTTTTAAAACAACCTTGAAAAAACTACATTCACAGTTCAGCAAGCCAAAGTGTGGATTCGGTCGGCCGAAGGTCAACCTTTGGCAGGCCGCCCAAGGCTTTACAAAACAGGGTTTCAAAATTCAATAAGATCGGCAAGCCGGTATAAGGTAATCGATAGGTCAATTCACACATCTACAGTCTGACCAATAATGGTCGGCAGGCCAAACTGTAAAAGAAAAATTATTTATAAAAAAAAATCAATATCTCAAGGTGCGGAAAATAAACATACTTAGAAGAAATAAAAAAAAAAATAAAACATAGTTCATAAGTTTTAAAACTCCTTCTCTTGGTGTCTTTCATTTTCAATCTATCTTGCTTAGCTCACACGCCTTTCCTTGCCCTCCACCTATTCCATTATCGTCTTACTCTTATCTGCAACATGATATAAAACTAAATAAGCTAATGCTTAGTAAGTTCGTTTATATCTCACAACTTAAAACATTTTATGAACATCATCATCATCATCATCATAATAATAGTGCTCTAGGCACAATTTCATAGGGAACATTTCTTTCATTACAATGACCATATTAGAACTTAATTTATTTAATCTTAAGGGCCCAAGTGCTGCACCACAAACATAATCATAGGCGCGTCGTCATGAGAGGAGAAGAGTAGCTAATTCTAAACCAAACATGACCTCATAACATATCATAACATAACATTGGTGTGCAACACTTATTTAGGTGATACATAATACATGTTTAAACTTTCATGCTTTGAAATACGTCATCATCATACATGCACAACTTTTTTTTTAATTCAATCTTACATAATAAAACATCAATTAAAACCATCAAAGAGTCATCATAGAAATCATCATGAACATAATTTCAAACCTGTATAAAACATATCATGTTGCAGGTGAGAATGTAGTTATCTTAATAACCTTGCTTAACCTTAATTTGTAGGTGACGATGCCGCGGTCTTTATGTGCTCACTTTATATTGTATTCATGTCATACATTCATTTAAACAATAACAATTAACATATATTTTCAATGAATTAATCACCACAAGATAACATCCATTTCCATAAAACATCACACATACATTCATCTCATAAATACATCAATTCATACTACCTTTTTCATTAGCCATAAAAATTTCATTTAGCAATTTAAATAAGCCAAAAATTACCTTTAAATAAATTCAAACCATCCAAAACATGCATTGGAGGACACGAACAAAATAACTTCCAACATTATAGGCAGTAAGCTGCATACATTTTTCATATTTCAATAATTAAAATTAAATCATTTAGTCTCTAAAATTCTTATGATAGCCTTTTAAAATATAATTACAGAAGCACAAAAATATTTATCTCCAAATAAATCCATTAAATTATACAAAAACATCATATAATAGAAGTTCAACAATTTGACAATAAAACAGTCTAAGAAACCTAGCTTCAATAAAAATTTTGTAGCACATATAATATTTGTTATTTTATCATGAGACTTTTCTCTTTATAATTTAACACATACATAAACATATACATAAGAAATTTCGTAAGAAATCATTCATTTGCTCTAAGAACAAAAGCTACATTTATGTGCACATAAACATTCAACAATTATTTTTATGAGTGGTAGGGAGAAGAAAAATTCATATCTTAGCATAGGAAATTCCAATTAACATGAAATTTTGAGGAACATTACATAACACATGCATGAATAACATATTAAAATTTTAGAGCCAATGAAAAATCCTAGTAAAAGTTATAGCAGCCGGATTTTAGGGGAACATCACATTTCAGGAGCATCAAGAACGAGTTCTTACCTTAAAACAAAATTGTTCTAAAACTTCCTTGGATTTCACTCCATGAAAATTCAATATTTCTTTTAAGTATTTGCAAGAAAATGAAGGAGAGAAGAGGAAGAAGTCGTGGAGAAGAAAGGAGAGAAAAAGAAAACTAAGAAGATTTCTATGAGAGAAAATACAGTAGCAAAGTTTACGTGAATGAGGAAAATGTCATGAGAGGTCAATACTCTCTAAATTGGTAGCAAAAATTCCAAAGAAAATGATGCTTTTCTCGTGGGATGATGGAGACAATTGAGGGAGAAAAAGTCAAGGTTTCCAAGAATGGTTCAAGTTACCATATTTCTCAATTTCAAAGGAGGAAACTTCATCAATTAAATCAAATCAATGAAAAGTCAAATGTTCTATTATCCAAAATAAGAAAATTAAGCCAAAAATGTGCCAATCAATCAATAATCGTTATCCAATCACATCCACTCATTATTATCACAAATTTGAGTGATTTTTGCTGATTGCTCATCAACAGTCTCTGAACTGCGGATAGCTCAATTCAACATGCCAAAGGTTTGAGGTCTGGCCTACTGATTATATTCATCAGCCTGTTGTTTCGTGGGAGTCATTTTGGCCTACCGAACTAGATGGTTCGGCCTATCAATCTGCCTTAATACACTAAAATTCATCAAAGCATTAAATTATTACTTAAATTATAATTAAACATACAACATAAGTAACATGAACACTTTGAGCACATCAATTCTACATGACCGTCACCTGTCATAACACTTAGAATAAAATGGTTAGTGACAATAATAGCATAAATCAATAAGGTAATTACTTAACGTCATCACTAACTTGACATATTTCATTACATGAAAATCGACAGGTGTTACAGGAAATACAACTATGTAGATAACATGGTTATAACTTTGGTACACTCACAAAGTATACACTCCAAAACAAAAGAGATATAATACAAATTTGGTATGTGTTTGGAGGTGTGAGTTATTCTCAATAAGAGTATGAAACAATTTTGGCTCAAGAGAATGTGTGTAAAATGAATGCTTAAGAAGAACAATGTAGAATGATGTCAAATTTCACTTAT
This sequence comes from Artocarpus hirsutus, assembly GCA_946598075.1. Lineage (NCBI taxonomy): Eukaryota > Viridiplantae > Streptophyta > Magnoliopsida > Rosales > Moraceae > Artocarpus > Artocarpus hirsutus. The sequence goes on from CAMOHE010004317.1 coordinate 23,487, forward strand.
GTTCCTTCTTCGTTTATTGTACATTGAATAGATGGGTATTTATAGGTCCCTAGTGCTTAGAAACATTTGAAAATATCAATTTTTAGTCAAAATAGCCATTGTAATTAGAGCACTAACGGTCAGAAAACTAGCCGTTACACACAGTTCACTAGGCCAAAAACTGGGTTCGACAGGCCAAAGTTTGAGGCACTAAAAATTATATATTCTCAATGGTCACTAGATTGGCAGGTTGGTTCATAGTTTGGTAGACCAAACTTTGAACCATCAGCAGGCTAAAGCCAAACCCTCGGTAGGCTAATTGAACCTTTGCTGGACGGGTTTTAAAAACACACATTAGGTTGTTTCTAGGCCGATCTTTAAAACTCTAGCAAGCCGAAGATAGGCTTTGGTAGGCCGCAAGAGTCTCTATAGAATAGTGGTTTAAAACCCCCAAATCGGTAGGCCGACTAGACTTGGTCGGCAAACCAATCTACCTTAGGCCAATTTTGCCTGTGAGACCTGTTTTGAAACTTGTCTTTTAGAATCGTGTTTAAATACTTCTAATGTAGTCCAAGTGATATTTTTACATGCAATATTGAATTCAAACTTGTGACACTTAAGATAATTATTAGTTTAAAAATGTACTTTGCACGCATTTTAAAAATTGCATTTGTTATCATAAAAAAAAGTAATAAAATAGCTTTACAAATCCTTAAAGCCAATAGACCCCCCTGTGTACGGCGATTGACCACTACAGAAAACCAAGCGCTAAGGTTCGTGATATTAAACAATAGCTTTGTGGGCGTTACAGAGTTTTTCTCTCTAAAAAACTCTCAAAGTTGCTATGATGATCTAAATAACAACAAGAACAAGTATCCTATTTATAGTGGCTAGTAAGGAGTTGATTCTACTTAGATAAGGCTACTAAATTTGTAACTAGGTCAAAGTCTACGTCAAAAAATGTAACAAGATTAGGCGCACCAGCCTACTACCCAATTGGGCTATGGCCAACCTAGCTAGTAGTTGTACTGATTTACGTAACTAATATTATGTCCATTGGCCTACCTAATATGGTCATCAGCCTACCAATTTGCCCGGTTTTTGAAATTTTCCATATCTTATTATGCACATCAATCTTAGATAAAACCTTAATTTTAATTCAAATAATCAAATAAAGAAGTTGTTTGATTAAGACAATCATATACAGGTGGTAATCACATATTAAATAAAATATATTGAAATAATCCAACATGTTTAACTTGAATTAATTCACAACTTTAATTCAACCAATACACTAATATAAATTATTAAATCCAAACAACCAAATTAAGGCAATCTAAGAATTAACAAAAGTTAGTAGTATATAGGAAAAACATGACGTATTGTTTTTAGAAATATTATCAGCTAACGAAGGGGACCCGATAGACATATATGGATTAAGCTCCTATGATTGTAAAATTATGCCCACAACATGGATATTTTATAACTATCAACTCTAAAACTATTCTACTAAAAGTTTAGAAATGCACTCTTAAACTATAAATAAATTGCAAAACTCTGATAAGTTAATCGCCCATCACATATCATAATGTGTAACTCCCCCTATATGAATATCATATTTACCTTCCCGATTATATTTATCTTATATTTTATTACCTCACCATTAGAATACTTACTATTCATAACCAATACAAATAGTATACTATTTGGTTGCATATATATATCGAGATTTTTGGGCACTCTAGTTTTCAGTTGTAGGATAATGCCTACAAGCGAATATCATTCTCTACAAAAGATCCATGGATTTTGTATCTATAAATAACGATTCTACGTCAACCAAGAGTTATGTCTCTAACGTACTAGTATTCATACCTTCATATAATTGAAGATGTCACCATTTAATATATCAAAAGATACAAGTCAAGAATACAGACTATTGATTCATTTTAGGATGAAGATTTGATACTTATGATTGTATAAAATGAATTGATTTATTCAAACAAAATTATTTATCAAATCAATTCATTTTAATCCCGATTTAATATATCATCACTAATGACAATATATCAATATCTTTACTTGTAGAGTCCTACTCCAATGACCAAAACAAGCCATCTCCCATTAGGGATATAGACAATATAGAAATCTTAACACGAATAAAGCACCCAACTTTATTCCTTCTATTGCAGATCTTTTATATTTAGACCATCACTATAAGATTCATGTCTTTTGCCTAATTTATCCATCATATGCATGATGTTAATGGTTTAGATTGATAATCTTAGACTTTTTGTTTGCATATCATATATTCAGCATAAGTGACCATAAAAGGACATATTTAATATGAAAATAAAATCTTTGTTGACTAAATGTCTCAAAAAATTTATGGAATTTAATCCTTAGGGAACCTTTTACTACAAACTTCCCGTTACCATTCCTGTTGGAGTTCTTCTTGAACATTCTACACCTATTGTCGACATTTAGAGTACAACTCAATTGTTGATGTAGATGTCTCATCTGAATCTTTTCTATGAACAATCCTCTGCAAGAATTTAATCTCTCATATCATTGAACTTCAAATTCTCCTTGCCTGTAGAGTTGCTAATCGTAGCCCTCATAAGCTTCGAACAATTTGGTAGTGACGCCAAAGGAATAAGGGCATGTACCTCATCATCGAAATCAATTTTAACAGAAGATAATTAATTAACGATCATGCTAAATTCATTAATATGTGTCTTTATCGATGTTGTTTCCATCATCTTCAAATTGAAATTTGTTTTCATTAGATGTACATTATTATAGGCAGATGAATTCTTATACATGTCTGACAATAGCTTCCTCATCTCTACGATAGTTGTCTTTTTCATCATAGTGTGATTCAAGTTCTTTGACAATGTCAACCGGATCACTCCCAGAACTTGTCTGCCATGAAGACTACATTCTTTATCCTTCATTTCTTTTGTTTTCTTATTCAGAAGTGTTAAATGAAGTTTTTTATATATATATAATCTTCCATTTACATCTTCTAGAATGCAAAGTCCATGTCAAGCCCCGGAGTACAGGAGGTGACGTGGAGATTTAAATAAGTTAAATAGATGAAGATTTAGTTAAAAACAAGGTTTTAGAATTAAATTTATAAGTAAAAATATGATAATTTGAAAATCGTTTGAATAGAATAAGTTAAAGAAATAAAATTAATCATCATAATAATTAAACAAATAGAAATAACATTAAAATAATTAAATATGGGGTGGAACGCGTATGAGTCCCACTGGCCCACATATTGTGCACACACATATAGTACTGACAATATTATGATACAACCACAGTCCGAAAGTAAAGAAGGTTAAAATCTTACATGCCTTGAATTGTAATCTAACCTACCAAGTTCTTCTACGGGTCGTAAGTCCGGTCGGCAGACTCTTCTCCAATCCTATGCTGATATCCACCTAGGGTTAAGATTTTAAAACAGATAAAAATGTGAGCGAAAGGCTCAGTAGGACTATTTTTAGAAATTATTCAACTTTAAAAGAAATTTCTTAAAATCAGATAAACATGTAGAAACGAACTGGAACCATCAACAAATAGATAATTAAATACGAAATTCAATAAAATATAATCTTCCAAAAATAATTCAAATAAATCAACCAGAAAGAATACCGTTTTTTTTCTTTCTTGGGCAAACCATACATAACTCACCACCGTAGTGGCCTAGCTGGGTTTCGGGACTTGTCCCCAAGGTTGTTCACTACACAACCCGATCTCTGATATGGCATCATGCCCTAAAATATATATATATATGTATATATCTGATTCATAAATCTCTTCTTCACCAGATGTAATCATTTATATTCATTATGAAGTTTATTATAAAATCCATCTCAATCTACTGTTTTGGAAAACAGATAATAAAAATCCTTTGTCAACAAATCATTTGAAAACATTTTTGTAAAAATCCCTTTGAGGCCAAAATATTTAAAACTGGCTATCAAAGAAGGGGTAGGAGTCCTACCTCAATACTTGTACCGGTGTCCCACACCGTAATCCTGGTCCGCTATACGTTAGCTCCGCAGATCCACGCATAAATCCTAAATGCATAGTAACTTAGCTCATTAGCATCTAACCCGAGGTATCCTATGATACTAAATCATCTCATGATGTCCTAGTGTGCCATTTAGGTTTATAAAATCATTGTACAAAATTGAAATTTAAATCAGGGTTCAAAACAGTTAAAACGGGTGAAAATCACAAAATTTTCCCTTGCTCGGTCGGCCTGCCGGTTCCCCTAGTTCGGCCTACCGAACTGCACAGTTCGGCCTGCCGAAAGTCCAAGTCCGGTTGGCCAAACATTCCTAGGTTCGGCCTGCCGGTCGAATGAATCCAGCCTGCCGATCCTTTGAATCCGGCCTGCCAAACACGAAGCTCGGCCTGCTGATCTGGAAAAATTTCTAAAATTTCCACGCATTGGTCTCGGCTTCCCCAAACCCATATTCTCAATTTCAACCTGTTTTATCAATTCCCAGACATGGATAATCATCATAAACAATAGAAAATCATAATAGAACACTTTTTAATGGTTTAAAACAAGTTTTAAACAAGATTTTTGCAAAAATCCAAAAATAGAGAAAATAGAGGAAAAATGAAAAATCTTGATTCTAATCCGTTTTTGATGAAATGAAGTTTACATTCTAGCTAATCTAAGTCCATCTAACTTAGATCGGAGCTTTTCTAGACTTAGAAACTCTTAAATTTCAAAATGCAAGAAAATATGAAAAATTGAAAAACTTTAGAAATTTTGAAAACTAACCTTGAATCGAAGCTTGAAAACGTTGTTTTTGTTGTTGAATCTTGTTCCCGAGCCTTCAATCTCCTAACCCGAAGCTTGAAAATGAAATTTGTTTCAAAGATTTTGGAATGAGGATGAGAGAGAGAGAAAAAACCCGAGAGAGAGAGAGAGAGTCGCGAGAGAAAATGAAGAGAGAGAGAGGAAAAGTGAAATAAATAGAAGAAAAGAGAGAAAAGTAGTTGCATAAGGCTGTGTGCAACCACACACTGTTTTCAAATCAAATTGTTTCATTGAAACTTAAATTAACAATCAAAAACAATTTATAACAATTAAAAATCATCAAAAGAGTAAATTAACACAAGGTTTCCACAAAATAATCAAATAAAGTTTAAAACAATCATCATGGCACACTAATTCACCATTTAACACTCT
>CAMOHE010004332.1:429-20003 GCA_946598075.1 Artocarpus hirsutus
GAGCTTATGTTAATTAAATTCAGAGATTAAAAGATTGTTGAGAAGCTTAGAAGGTAGGGATTCTATTACTCATCTTTTGTGAGGTTTTTATGGAATTTAAATTGATTGTTTTACCACAAGATATATGTATCTATGTTGAAATGCTAGTATATGAGAATCACATATGAAACTATGACATGAACTTGCCCTGTATTAATTAGCGAGGAACATAATGAATTAACATATGTTGTTATAAGTTGGAAAGCATGGTTAGAAAAATTGATTCTATAAATAATAATGAAACATTGAGAAATGGTGAGACGTGAAGAGGGCGGCGGTTACGTCCTTAAGCACAATTACCCTAAACGGTAAAATAGGAGGAAGGTGATGACGCTTCCTTGGGTTGAAAGTCCCAGATCGCACTGTACGGGAATCGACTTGGTGAGGACTCGGGGCTTGATGTCCCCTCATCAGAATACCTTTGGAATGTTTTGAGGGTGGCCAAGCACGCTCATTTGGGTTTCGATAAGTGAAGTGTTACTTTATTTAATGTGGATACCTAGGAATAATGATGAATTATAATATTTATATATGTGTATAAGTGTGAAACCTGATAATGGTTAACTATAGTATCCATAAGATATGATCATAATAAACCTCATAATATGGTATATGATGTAAATTAACAAACCATGCAGTTTTAATGTGGTAATGAATAAAACCTTAAGGTGTGTAATGGTTTTTCCTACTGAACATGTTGTCGCTCATTCCCTGATATGTTCATCTTTTCAGGACTCACTAAGTGTGAGGTGGCTACAAGAAAAATAGTTGGAAAAGCTAGGTAGCTGTATTACGTTGGGATGGCTTTGAATGCAAAGAATGATCTTCATGATAATGTAAGCATCCAATGTTACTTTCTGTGACTGCATTAAAATTTGTTGAGGGTTGAAATGATGATGATGACAGTTGTATATTATTAAAATTTAAGGTGCTACATTAAACTGTGGTTATTTATTTGTTTATGTTTTTATTTTAATTTGAGTGTTTTTATTTAAGTCTTGGGCAAATTACTTTGATGATTTATATTTATTTTCTAATCTTTATTTTATTTAATAAAAACTGTTAACCCCCACTTAGAGGCATTACAGAATTTTTGGTATCAGAGCCTAGGTTTGGTTAACTTTGGGAGTGTAGCACCACTTTGCAAATTTGTTTTTGAGATGTTTTTGAAGTTAAATTTTTACTATCATCATCAAAATAAACCTTCAAATTGATTTATACAGTCTAGAAGAAAAGTATTAGTAATCATGAGGGAATGATAATTATATGGAGTAGGTTTATAAGTAGAATGCTTATACGAGATTCGTATAATACTAGGATCTATAAGCATATCTAATTCATATAGAATGATGAGAAATTCATGTCGATACAAGAATTTAGGAACCTTTTAATCTCTTGAAAAGTAATAAGAAATATGAGGTTTGAAGGTTTAAAAATTGGATGGAAATATAAGGATTGAGGTTTCACTCCCCATCCAATTTTGTTATAATCTAGAAAACAAGGTCATTCCTGAGGCGTTATCTTTCTACATGGAATTTATGCCAATGTTTAAAAATTGTACCTTGGACATATCAACTTAGATGGTTAGAAAGGGAAGTATGAAAGTCATCCAAGTTCTCTTCAGAAAGTTAATCCTTGTAAAACTTGATTTTATCCTCTCTATTTACTAACATAAATCTAGGCAAAATACATTCACTATTACAATTGTTTCAAGTTACCATGATGGCACGGGCTCTTCTTTTTATCGCACTATGACTAGTACCCATGTCTGGTGAGCGGACGTCTTGGTTGAAGTCTCTTGGTTTAATGTTTCCTTCTATTAGCATTTTTACATCACTTTGGATGCCAAAACGTATGAGAATCTATTGTCGAGTAATCCTAGACTTATATTTTAAAAAAAGTGTTAGGAAGTATTTTCTTAGGTGTTGGTACTTTGAGTCCATAGTGAAAAGAAAGAAAAGAAAGAAGAATAAAAATAACAAAAAATTGAGGTAAAAATTGAAGGATTCTAGAAAATTTTTAAAGAGAGAAAGAAGAAGATCTAGAGAAAAGGGGAAGGATTTGAGAAACTAGAGAGGGAGGAGTTTAAAGAGAGAATGAGCTTAGAGAAAAAAGCTTTAATGCATAGTAATAGGATATATGGACACGAAATGGCACTGTGTTGGAGACATGTTGAGGACACGTATAAGAGACTGAGTATATATATCAATTTTTTTATTTGGTCTGACTGAATCAAATTAGGCCATACCTAATTCGTGTGATCAGAGATGGTATGAGCTTGGTTGGGCTAGATTGGCCCAACTGTTCTAGAAAAATAATTAGCATATATTGGGCCCAAATGTCCTTGGGCTTGATGGACTATTAAAATATAGGCCAATTTGAAATTTGACTGGTCTATTTTGATTTGGTCATTGACCAACCTAAAATGAGGGATATTAATGGTCGCCTGAATTTTCTATTCAAGCCCAAAGTAGATGATCATTTTCAATTGTTGGCCCAAATTAGATCCATCCTAATAATGTTTAGATATAATAGAAATAACAAAACATTAGGTCTAACACACTAGAAAAGCATACTTAGAACCTCCTTGATGTCGAGGACAAAAAGATCAGAAAAACAATTTTTTTAACAAATAACTTTTTTTTATAAATTGAGCTGGGCCAGAATTTGAACTAGGCCTAATTTTTTTGGGCTGAAATGAGTCTGGTTGTTTCAGGCCTTGACATTTTTGATTGAGTTGAATAGCAAACAAGGATTTGAAGCCCAATTTCATAAAAATTTATGTGTAGGACTTGAAGTGGATTTGTAGCCAAATTTGAAAAAATTGATCTAGTTAAACAATAAGCCCAATTTCATATAAGCATAATTTTTTTTAAAATCAACAATGGGTCCTTTTGAGTGGTATCTAAGTCATTTCAGGCCAACAAAATCCTTTAGCAATTGCCATATAGGATGGAGCTGTGCAAAGTTGCACAATTGTGGAGCTGCCTCAAATTATAAACTTAAATGAAATCCTAAAAATAGAGAACTTGATCTAACCTCATTGTCTTCTATTCTATAGATCTTCGAATATCAGTTTTTAGAGTCTCAGTATTAACTTAAATAATCATTTTTTTACAATATGAACTTGTCGATTTCTATTCTTCCAAGACAAATGTCCACCTAGATTTCTAATTCTTAACATTGTATGGCTTTACTTTTTTGTCTCTAAAGATCTCTTTAAAATTCTACAATTTTTGTATTATGTACAAACTGTATATGTTACAACATTTGTCTCCACTATTAAAAAAATCAAAATCAAAATAAATCCATTAAAATGCATAGGTTTAGTTCCAAAGGAATCAAAAGCCTAAGCTCTGATACCACTCTTGTCATAACACAAAAACTGGGACGCGACTGTTGCAAAATAAGTAAAATAAAATAAAAACCAAACCTTTAAGATAGTAATACAAATAAAAATTATTATTTCACGATGGCTTAAAAGTCTATAAATAACAATGTTCAAGTACAATTGTTCACTCAAAAATAATACAGACATTGAAAACTAACAATATGAATACTTAAAACCAATGTCGAGATACTTCGTATAATATAGTAGATACAAATATAAATTCTTACTCATTTTATACCTTATGCTTTTATGGACAACTATTATTGTTTGAGAATTCTAAATTTAATTTTTATCTTATTTGATCCTGTACAACCTGAAGGGGAAATTTTAAAACAATTAAAAAATGAGTGAAAGGTCCAGTAAGATTTATTTCAAAAAAACTTGGAATTTACAACATTGCGATCTCAAATCCACAATAAACTCAAGATGTTGCTTTATCACAAGTTCTCTTTTGTAATTTGTTTCATATATTATACTTATCAACATATCATATATCTTGCTATTCAATCACACCATGCATGGAGTGCCCTCGGCTAAGGTTTAGGATTTTGGCCCCAAGTCCTCTAAGGCTTTATTTCCCCAAATCTATTATCTAGAGTTTTTTCTACTCTATAACAGCGTTTTTAAACAAGTAATGCTTAAAATTTATGATTTCAAGTCTTAAATATTATTTGACATATGTTTTTCCTATAATGTCAAATTATGTATTTTTACTTATGCATATACTTTAATCAAATCATCTACTAAGAAAACCATTTTCATAAAGCAATGGTATTTAAACATATTTTTCATAAAATATTTATTTCCATGGCCAAATCAATTTAAATCATGGCTATCAAAGAATGATGAGAAATCCTATCTCTTTAGCAAATAAATCCGCAAACACACCACGTATGCTCAAGGTAGGCCATTAACCTTAAGGCGTATAACAAATTATAAATGTAACTTAAATACTAATTTCTATTTATCTTAATTTATTTCTTTACTGTGCCTTCATCCTTAATATGATCAAAATATATATAATAACTTTCTAACTTAATTTCAATAATTTTAGGAATTAAAATAAATTTTATATTGGTACAAAATATGTAAAAAAATGATTTTTAAAACAAATAATTTGTTTTTAGTTAGAAAAGCAACAATTAATTAAAATTAAAAAGATTAGTATTTACGAAAACAAAATCATTTTTAAATTACAAAGTTTTAAAAAAATACTATACAGAAACATAGAGTCTCTGAAACATAAAATATGTACGAGTTTCCTCTATCTCAAGGGTTTGGAGTAGCCTTAGTCTCCTCGTTAGTTAGGCTATCGAATCTCAACCATTACAAAACCCCCATTTTTAAAAAAAGGCATTTAATTGCCAAAACGACAACATAATTTTTTCCTTCAATTTTGATGTCATTTTTTGGCATTAATGTCGCTTTTAGCATAGAAAATTTTCTATAAATAGCAGGTATGGTTTCTTCAATTTTTTCCTTCAATTATGAAACAGACTCTTTTATTATATTTCTCAAAAGTACGATACTTGATAATACATATGGTGACTACAATACTTAAGGTTCTTTTATTATATTTCTCAAAACTACCTAATCTAGTATATTACTTGATAGTCCATTTAACTTGAAGTAAATACACTACATGTTTAACAACTCATTCTTAGTAAAGTTGTATAGAAGATTCAATTATTCAAATTTCATACATTAGGGATTCAACAAGTGAAAATTCTCTGTTTTTCTTTCTTTTTCTTTTTTTCTTTTTTCTTTTTGTAGTAATATTCTATTTTATTTGTTTGTATTGAAGTAATTATTTAGATGTTTAATCTACTCTTTTCTTGTTGGTCTTTTTTTTTTTTGGTTCCTGAAAGTTGGAATTGTTCAAAGGAAGAAACATGCTTCTTTAATCTACTCTTTTCTTTTTCCTCTTTTTTTTTCGGAGTTTCTTTATGTTTATTATTGTTTTGATAAATATGGTTGAGATGGATATTCATATATTTATGATAGCAAGACATATGCATATAAGGAGAATTGTGTTGAGCTGTTTGGTTTTAATTAATGCTTATTCTATGGTTCAAAATCCTTATGAAAGAAGTATACGTAAAAACCATACATTTATGAATCATGAGACTCGCCTGAGTGTATTAGATAGCTATATATGCACTAGTGACATAGAAAGTGTCTATCAACTTCAAATGGATAGGAGAATATTTTGTCTATTGTGTGAGCAACTTCGACATCTTAGGAGAATAAAGGTGAATGGATTGGAAACTCTTGAGGAGCAAGTTTGTATTTTTCTTTTTTTCTTTTTTTTACATATACTTGCTCACCGTATCAAGATTCAGACAATTGGTAATAGGTATAAAAGGTCAAGTGAGACTATAAGTACGTATTTGAATTTGGTTTTGACTGTTGTCCTTCGCTTGTAAAGTATCTTATTGACAGTCCCCTCTCTAGTTCCTGATAATTCCAATGATGACAGGTGGAAGTGGTTTAAGGTATGTAGACCATCAATGATTTAAAATTGTCTTATTTCTTAAGTTTAGGGGTCATTTAGGGGCCTTAAATGGGATGCATGTTAAAGTACATGTACCAGAAGTTGAGAAGCCAAAATATTTAAATAGAAAGGGTGAACTTGCTAATAATGTTCTTGGAGTTTTGGCCAAAATATGAATTTCATATTTATGTTACCAGGTTGGGAGGAATCTGCATGTGATTCTAGAATTTTAAATGATGCAATTAGTAGACCAAATGGTTTAAGAGTTCCCACAAGTACATTACTAGAAATTTACTCCTTGATTTTGTAGTTAGTTAATAATAGGGACGCTAACTTTGTTTCTTGCACATCTTAGGTAATTATTATCTTGTAGATACTAGGTACACACATTGTGAAGGATTTCTTGCACCATATAAAGGAACATGATATCACTTACCACGATGGCAAGATAGATGTGCACTTGTAAATGAGAGAGTTTTTTAACATGAAGCATGCTTCAGCGAGAACTGTGATAGAACGTTGTATTGGATTGCTTAAGATGTGATGGGCTATTTTAAAAAGTCTTTCATTGTATCTAGTGAAAATTCAATATCGAACTATAGCAACATGTTGTCTGTTACATAATCTCATGAGAAGAGAAATGCTAATTGATCCAATGAAAATGTATTAGATCAAGAAGAGGGAGAAGAAGTTTTTCAAGCTTCTACAAGCCAAAATATTATTGGCATAATGGAACCTTCAGACCAATGGACTACGTGGAGGGACACTTTAGCAACACAAATGTTTGATGAGTAGCAGGCACATAGGGGTTGAAGGCATTAGTTTGGTGTTCTTTCATTATTTTTTTAGTAATCTCTTTCATTGTTTTTTGGATTTGAATTGTGACATCGTATTATCTATGATAACTTTAGTGTTTCTTCAGTTTGTTTGTAGCAATTTCTTTCATTATTACTTGAATTTGGATTACGTCACAACATATTATCTATGATAAATTTGATGTTGTTTCATTGTGTTTGTAGTAATTTCTTTCATTGTTGGATTACAGAAGAACATGTTATATGAGAATGTGAAATTATAAAATTGTTTTATATTTATGTTAGGGATGGAAATTGGAGGTAATATTCAGAACAATGAGCTTAAGAAAGGGAGTTGATGTACACGAACCAAGATGGAAGAGAAAGCACTATTGACTGCATTAGAAGACATAATAGCACGTTGACTTCATTGTGACAATGGAAGTTTTAATTCTAGAACTAGTGTTATTGAAAAGAAATTACAAACATAATCTTACTTCTAGATTGAAAGCTAGTCCTTGTATTGAGTCAAAGACGAAAATGTGACCAAAAAAAAAAAACAATATGGTATAATATTTCACATGTTAAATAGAAGTGGCTTTGGATGGATGATGTGTTAAAGTGCGTTCAAGTTTACAGTGGCGAAGTGTGGCAAGCATACGTTAAGGTATATTTAATTTACTATGTAATACATATACATATATTTATATATTTGTCCGTGTATTCATTACTGACTATTTTGGTCCTTTTATTATAGACCCATAACGAAGCAGAAAGGTGGCGGGGAAAACATTTCCCATTGCATGATAGATTAGCTGTCATTTTTGGAGCTGCCCGTGCAACTAGAAAGACAGCTGAAACACCTGCAGGCATGGTTGATAACATTGATAATGACGAGATTAACTTGGATGATTTTGGGATGCAACAAGAGTTGGCTCACTTTCCAATATCTATGAACCAAATTTCTACTAGTAATATTTCTAGACCTGCTCAAAAAAGAGAATAAGATCATCTGAAGATATTGCTATAGGATTAAAGAAACTAGCAAAATCATTTGACAAAATAACAAAGAATTCAAGAGAAGAGACACAAATATTAGTTCAAGTTATCAAGAAAAAAAATGAAAATGTGCAGCAAGAATTTATTTTGGGTGAAATTACAAAGTTGAACCTTCCATGGATGATCAAATCAAGGCCTTGAAGTTGTTTGCTAAACAACTATAGAATGGGAGTGCCTTAAAATCTATGGATGAGGCATTTAAAATGGATTTTGTTATGACTCTTCTCGAACAAAGTTCAAGTGGAAATTAGTTATTTAGACCATATTGTTTGTTAAGTAAAATTGAGAGCGAATAATGACATTGCTAAGAGATTTTTTTGTTGTTTAAGCAAGCTTATTTTGAGTATAATACATATGTAATACTTATTACTAAGAACCATCTTGGATCCAAATAGTTGGAACAATTTAGTAGGACAAGCAAACACTTATAAGTTGATGAATGATATCAACATAATTTGATTACTTATATATATATGTGTGTGTGTGTGCGCGCGTGTGTTTAAGTTTAAATATGATTAATTTACTCATTATCAAAATTTAGTTGTTGTTAAGTATGGATTATATGCTAAAATAATTTAAAAATAAATTATAAGTATTGTAGAATGTTCATAGCTTATTTTTAATTATGTTTTAAAATTTTTTATTATATATATATAAATTATAATTATCATATCCAATTCATTCCAATCCGATGATGGACCAAACATTGGATTGTTTGTCCTATTTTATAATCCAACAATTTACTAAACATAGGATAGAATTTAGCACAATCCAATTCAATCCAACCCAGTCTAGTCCTGAGTACATAATCTAATCCAATCCGACGTGGTAAACAGGGCCTTCTTTTCAGTAGTTTGCAATAACCTTATTCTCCTCATTGGTTAGGGGTTTAAATCTCACCGACTACAAAACTCCCATTTAAAAAAATTAATTGCCAAAATGACAACATAATTTTTTCTTCAATTTTGATGTCATTTGTTGGCTTTTAATAATGTTTTTAGCATGGAAAATTTTCCAGACATGGTAGGTATAGGTTCTTCAATTTTTCACCTAATTTTCAAGTTTTTAATATGTTTCTAAGCGTAAAAACATTGTATAATTTTTTACAACATCAAAAACATAATTCCAACAAATTTCCATACTCACAACACAAATTTAAATCAAAGTTTAAGTTTAAAAAATTCACCATAAATCCAAGCTAAAAACGTTGTTTTGATCACCAAAATCCCTTGATTTCAAGTTCTATGAGTTGCTAGGAGGTTGTTGTTGTGAATTTTGATGATCAAATGGCTTGAATTTGATGTTTAGTTTTCTTGGGTTTTCCTCTATTTTGGGCTACCATAGAGAAGAAGAAGAAGAAGAAAAGGAGGCAACCTCTTTTTATCTTGAAGCAGGTGAAGTTGTTAATAAGAGAGTGAAGGAAATGTCTCCCCTGAAGACTTTGAGCATGAAATACCAAAATGACATTTTTGTAAACATATAAAAATTTAGGGGCATTTCGATAATTTTACAAAATAGGTGCACAAAAATTTTAAAAAAATTAAAATAAATAAAATAAGTAAAATTAGACATTTTTTTGTAAAATAAAATTTTACAAAATTTATTTTGGCACTTTAATAATTAAATTTAACATAATTAATACCCATTTAAAATAATGGGTATTACATAGATTGACCCTATGCGTGAGGCTCATCCTTTAAGTAATCAAGATTAGGCTACAACTTTATGGGGACAAATAATATTAGTCATTCGTTAAGGAGCCTTGTTGTAAGGTACCAGTGGTATTAAGCACCATCCATTAATAAAAGATGAATCCTGTTGTGTGGGACATACAGATGGGGCCCACCTTTTATTAGTGATAGTACTTAGCATCTATTGTGTCCTTATGCATTTTTTTGGCTAAATAACAAGACAAGAATGACATATAGAAACATTAAGGTACCAGTAGTGTTAAGCACCATCTGTTAATAAAAGGTGAATCCTGTCGTGTGGGACACATAGATGTGGCTTACCTTTTATTAGTGATAGTGCTTGACATCAGTTGTGTCCTTATGCATTTTTTTTTTGGTTAAAAAACAAGACAAGAATGACATATAGAAACATGACGACATGGTTCTTATAGTGTTTGTATAATTGGTTTGAGAGAGAGAGAGAGAGAGAGCCTATGAAGCTTGAGCCAGCAAAAACTCTTGTACACATAAGCTAAAAAACATTGGAATGCTCAAATACTACAGGCCTCGTTTGTTAGGCAGGATTAGGACTAGGATAAGGATTATTAATCCTTATCCCATGTTCGGTGTAGAGTTTTAACCATCTAAATAAGCCATTGAATGAAAATAGTCCCTTGTTTTGTGGGATTACTAATCTCCCCCAAAAAAGGTTGGATTATTAGTCCCAAGGGAAAGGATTGGAAAATTATCCCCACTCAAACTAACGTTTCATCTTCTCTCCTAAATTCACATGGGTCCTATTCTTCTCTCCTCCATTTATGTGAGTCTATCTCTTCTTTTTGTTGGTTTTCCTCTCTCCATTCGTGTGGGTCTTTGTTCAATTGCACAAGCTAGGTTTTTATTTCTTCTCTTTTCTTGAATATTTGTTGGGATATAAGGATTATTCTTCACTACAAGAAAAACTATATTTAACGATATATTATTTACAACATGTAGTTTTTGAATGTCGTTGAAAAGTACACATAATGACATCTCTAACAATGATGTCGTTAATGATAGTTGAAACAATAATTAATGACATCTACATATATGCCATATTAAAGCTCTCCTTTTAATGACAATAGTTTAGTATCGTTAAATTATTTAATATCAAATAGGAGATGTCATCAAGCCTATAGATGATATTGGTTAAAATGTAATTTATAAAGGATGTCATAGAATCTCCAAGGCTTTGACGACATCTCCTACTTATCATTAAATAATTTAACGACACTAAACTATTGTCGTTAAAAGGAGACCTTTAATACGGCGTCTATATAGATATCATTAATTATTGTTTCAAATGTCATTAACGACATGTTTGTTGAAAATATCGTTGCATATACTTTTTAACGACATTGTTGGAGATATAGTTGTATGTTGTAAATAATATGTCGTTAATTGTAGTTTTTCTTATAGTGCTTGTTTATATTGTTCATGATGTTTATTTTCTTTGTGTTTGGCTTTTATCTATTTTTTTCGTTTGTTTTCTTTTTGAATCCCTTTGATTATCCTTGTTTCTATTGTTGTACTTCTTTTCTTTGAGTTTGTCTCTCGATCTATTGCTTGTATTTATGTTTGGTTTTTAATTTATGTTTGCTTTATATGTTCGGTTTATATGCATATTTTTTCATTCATGTTGATCTATCTTTTTTCCCCATTCGTTCAATATATGTTTATTTGGTCTGTTGGGTATTTGGCTAGTTAGTTCTTCCTTCAATATATGTTTATTTGGTCTATTGGGTATTTAGCTAGTTAGTTCCTCCTCCTCTTTTCTCAATTGAGGAAAATAAGAGTTCAAAGAATTTGGTAATTAGAGTTCAACAATCTTTGTTTTTTTTTTTGGTCTATTGGGTATTTGGCTAGTTACTTCTTCGTTCAATATATGTTTATTTGGTCTATTGGGTATTTGGCTAGTTACTCCTCCTCCTTCTCCTCCCTCAATTGAGGAAAATAAGAGTTCAAAGAATTTGGTAATTAGAGTTCAGCAATCTTTTTTTTTTATTATATATGTACTCAATAATAAATATGGTGACTACGATACTTGAGGTTCTTTAGGGTCCATTTGTTTCATGTATTCTTTGGACTCAAATTTAGATTCAAATATCAAAAATTTTTTAGATATATGTTTGTTTCTTCCAAAATCCTAATCAAATAAGTATCAAGAATTCAACTTTTTAAAGTTCTGACCCTCTCTTAAACTCTTGATACTCGGATATCTTTGTTATAGTAAAAGCTGAAATTCTCTCTCGTATATTTGAGGAAAAAAATCATAATTTTTTCATTTGATATCCAAATGAGATGATTCTTTTTTCATTGTGTTCCTAATGAAGAGATGAATAAATTAATGTCTAATATTGCATATTTTTTAGCATCATTGGCATTAAGATTTTATTAGATTTGTTAATAAATAAAAAAAAATTTTCATTATCTCTCCAAATACAAATTCTAATTTTATTCCACACTTAGATCAAAACTTAAATGCACATTCAAACATCAATTTAGATAACAATTTAAATCACTAACTCAAATCCTAATTCGAATCATATAACTCAAATCAAATTTCTAATTCAAATCCATTTTCCAAACAGAAGACCCTTATTATATTTCTCAAAAGTACTCAATCAAAACAACCTCTTCTAGCTTAGTAATACATTTTTGGTTAGGGAATATTTGGAAAGATATGGAAAGACATGGCATTTTCCTTCCTATCTGTTTTGAAGAAATTTATTAGTATTACTTTGGATCTACTCATATGAGAGGCAATCGTTTTTTTCTAATGTTGTATTATCTCTCTCAATTGAGGAAAATAAGAGTTTAAAGAATTTGGCAATTAGAGTTCAGCAATCTTTTTTTTTTATTATATATGTACTTAATAATAAATATTGTTACTACGATACTTGAGGTTCTTTTATTATATTTCTCAAAAGTACTCAATCAAAACAGCCTTTTCTAGCTTAGTAATACATTGTTGGTTAGGGGATATTTGATAACACAGTACATGTTAAATTATATTTCTAATGTCGTAATATATTTTTTTAGTAATACACTTTTAATAATGTACTTTAAATGGTATTAATGATGTTAAATTTAATTATTAGTGCGGTACAAAATCTGCTAATCAATACGGTGAGTATAATAGTTGAGTTTCTCTTATTAAATTTCTCAAAAGTACTTAATCTGTATTACTTGATAATTCATTTAACTTGAAGCAAACACATTTAACAACTCATTTCTTAGTAAAGCTGTACAGAAGATTCAATCGTTCAAATTTCATACATCAAGGGGACAACTGGTTGCACAGGACACGCTAATAGTGTTTGTATAATTGGTTGGAGAAAGAGAGAGAGAGAAAGCGCGCGCCTGTGAAGCTTGAGCCAGCAAAAACTCCTGTAAGCACAAGTTGAAAAACATTGGACTGCTCACACACTAAATAGTACTGTCCTAATGTTGTTCTTAATCTACTACATAATAAAATAACAAACATTAGGCTGAGATATAGGATCATGCGCAAAAGCAATCCGCACGCGCACTGACTCACTCCTTCATGATTTGCCTTTCTTAACTGATGAGTCCTATCTATCAAAAAACCCTCTCTCTCTCTCTCCTCTTGGTTTCTGCTACAAAAGCCATCATGCTTCCATTATCTTATTTCAATATCGTTTTTCTTAATCGTGGGTTGATCGATGTATGTGTCATGATATGTTATGTTATGTGTTATATATATAAAAATATATATGTCTATATATATATATATAATGTGGGTCGTGCAAAATATATACAATATATTTAAAGCGTTAAATTTTTATGTATCAATCAGAAGACTGAGCCACTCACTTCTCGATGTTTTTGTCTTTCACTCTTTTAAGTCATCCTTGGATCTCCCATTTGCACTTTCAACATCCCCTTTATGGATCATTAATTTATTATTTTTCTCTGTTAAATTGTTTCTTCCTTTTTTTTTTTAACTCTTGGAGAGCGACATTCTTCAGACAGCTTCATTAAAACCAGCATGTCCACATTCAAGCCTTTGCTGATGATGATTTCAAGAGGTGAATGGCACGTGCCCGGTCTGGGACCCACTTCTTATGTATTTGTATTATATATATATATATATATATATATATATATTCATTTGTCCTATTCCTATGTGAATTGCTTTGTCATTCAAGAATGTTAATGATATCAGTCTTCCCTACGACGCCCATTTGCAGGTAGTTTAAGTGTTTTGTTTCATGGTTAAGACTTAAACACACACTGCAAATAATTTAAGTGTCGGGTGACTGATAAATGATTCTATGTTGTAATTTGAGCTATTTTTATTATTGATATTTAATTATTAAAGAACAAACTATCATTTAATGCTTGAAAAAACGTTAAACCGTAAAACTAACAGTGATTTCAATTTTTATATGCATTAAGGGTGACTTGACACAATATTTAGTTATTTATTTTTGGTTTAATACTTTCTCACGCCTTTGTAATTTTTCTGCATAACGTCAAAATAATAATGGTTTTACACTCAGCTCAATATTAAGGCGGTTAATTCAAAATGCCGACCTTTAGGTTGGAAATGGACAAATGACAATGTCAATTGATGTGTAAAAGGATTAGAAACTTAGAATTGTGCTGAAATGAGTAAAGAAAATCTCAAGATGAGATATTAAAAAAAAAAAAAAAATCTACCAGTAGGATATTTTATCTTTTACCCTCAGATCAATCCATACTACAACGTAGCAATTGTCCTCCTTGGATGAATGCACGAATGAGCCATTTCAAATAATAAACATGATTCGAATTTGGAGATGAAAGGATTCCTAGTTTATTAAGATATTCAAAAATCTTGAAGAAAAAAGGTCATTGGTTGCCATGAGTACAAGAATATTAGAATTTTCTAAGAAAAATTATTATGCTATAATAAAAAATGAGTGTTAAAACACACACTAAGATTATCATCAATTTTGGTGTGTATTAAAGAGCAAAAAAAGGTTAAAAAGTATATATTTTTTAAAATACGATAAAAAAAAACTATGTCAATTTAACTATTATTGTAATAAAAATCTAACAGTCTAAAACTTTATCCAATTGAATACGCTGTTAAAACAATTAGGGTAGATGTGGCTTTTTTGAATTTTCTGTCATTGTAAATGTTCATATAAATTTTTGTGTTCACGTCAATCGATATAGTTTCAAAGATAGAAAATCAAGTTAGTCACGACTCTCTTATAACACTATTCTTGATGATTATTTTTTGATTTTGACAAAGAAACAGGACAGTTTAGGTCACTATTTAGAGGGTTAATTTTCCGGTGAATGTCATTTCATTCATTGTAAACGTTTAATTAAACCCGCATGCCTAGTTAGTTAGTTCCCAAAAATAAAAAATAAAAATTTAGCATCACATCCCAATGTTGTCGCCATCCATCAAGATAAACTAGCTTGGAGTTCAATACTAATTCAACCACTAAAACGGCGCAAAAGGGCACTTCATTTTTAGCAAATCATTCCATCCAAAGGCTGTTGTACACTCCTTTCATGGAATTTTTTTTGACCAAGCACTCATTCTCTTATATTATTGCTTCCGAATTAAATTCCATCTTTATAAACCCACGGGGGGCTAATTAATTTAATACAAATAATGTGTTTTCGTTAGTCCCAAGTAGTACCACTCCATTACATGTACTTATAATTTCATGGTCCCATATGGCCGATTTCTTATAAACCCATTTGTGCTTTCTATTCCCTGCACATGCGCTACCATACCAATTGGCATTAATTATCCGCACACTTGTGTTTTGTGCTTGGTGCAAGTGGTGTATATATATATATATATATATATATATATATATATAGACACACACACTTATAATTACTTACAATCTAATTATTGTTTTCTTTTTCATGTTCATCAGAAAACCTAACCTATTTGATTGTTCCACAAGGTTCAACTAATAATACAATCACTAGGTTTCTTAGAATAAGAAGTTTGTCTAAAGCTTTCTCTATGCGCTGGCTTTTATAAAATTTGAAAAGAATATTGGTACAAGCATTATAAAAAGTCTCGGTTCGCTTCATCCTGGCTTTAGTTGTTAATAGTGTTGATAATTTAAATTCCAATGACCATGAGAAAATGTCTCCCAATAATATTGCACCACTGCTGGCAGAACCGAACCATTAGATTTAAACCATGCCCTTTAATTTACTTGTAATTATATACATCCCCATGCCTTTGTCAGCCAATTTGCCCCATTAATAAACAAACTAATTCTTCTGGCTTGTTATGTAGCCTACTAGGCATATTCTTAGTGTGAAATTATAGGACCTGAAGAATAAGTGAACACTATTGTTAAACAACTAATTTCTTATTTGTCCGGCAAAAAGACCACGCTTGCTGGTCTTATTAATAAACAAATAAAAGTGTAGCATCTTGTATCTATTAATATAGTCAGTACAATTAGCATTTCTCCATATGTTTATACTTAACAACCACTTGTAGAAGGTTCCTAAGGTCAACATTTGGGGCCCATAAATGAGTTGGATGACCTTATAGAGCACACATATATAAAGGATTATTTTTGTGGTAGTATATGGGTCTGTTTCACAGAAATTTCTAGAAGCTGTTTTTAGCTTTTTTTAAGTTCAAAAGTTGTTTCTAAGTATTTAGATAATCTGTCAGAAAAGTTTTATCGCTTCGTAAGAGTTTTCAATCAAAGTCACAAATGTGACTTCTTAAAAAAGCTCTTCAGTAATATACTTTGAAACTTGTATCTAAGTTTTTAATAAAACATTACAAAATTGATAATAATTTTGTTATTGCTAATTAAACAATTTAAAATCATTTTGATCCATGTATGCTCTTTTAAAATATGGTTCTAAAAATTTATTGAAAAGTCATAGTTTTTACTTCTCTTTTTCTACCAACCAAAACACAAGCAAAAATTCTACCAAACAGACCTTTTATCTAAAAGTAAAAAAAAGTGTGCTAGTAAGAGTTGTGCATAAGCACCCTTGTCTTAAGCATTGTTTGTTTGTACAGGTGGAGCTGGTCTCTTTTGAGGATCACCCAATAGGTTAATTACATTTGTATTTTTAGAATGAAATTTTCCTTTAAAAAAAAAAAAGAATGTGTTGTGCATATTTAAATGTCTCTCACTTTTTTTTGCCATTAACTCATGTAAATATAAACTTGACTTGTATTTATAATAGTCAAAGACAGACAATAATGTCATAAAATTGTTCACGTATAATCTTGAGACGTACATTCTATGTTCTTTTTTATGATACATTTTGCGAGAGTCATGTGTTAAATTACCGTAAGAATATACTTACAATTTGCAACCACTTGAGATACGTACATGTTGCAGAACATATTTGAAAAGCACACTTGCTAATAGTACCACTGGTGCTTTTTGAAACCCAGATCGAGTGTATATGTATTGCTACAAGGGTGATTAGCCAAAAAAAAAAAAAAAAATTGTCTGTTTCGACGTTTTGGACCATAAAATTTTGATTGAAAATGATTTTGTTATAGTTTTTTTCTAATCAAAATTTGAAAAATTTTAAATTTTAATTCTACAACCACCACCCAACCAAGTAGCTTTCTGGGTTGTTGATTAGCAACAATTCTTGCAAGGATACTAGAATTCCAATGCCTGAGGCCTCTAGGCTTCAAGTTCCAAGCTTTACCTACCCCGTGCGAAATAGTACTTGAACATCATTCATCCAAATGAGGAAATTCATAATCCAAAGGGCGAAACACATGCACTTTAATAGGATAACAACCTTATACAGATTTCTCTGGCTGATTTTTGAAGAATGAAGAACATATCTATTGGCATTGGTCCCCACGTAGTCCTAACCAAACGATAATACCAACCCAAGTATATGAAAACAGTGTTGCTTTTTATTTATTTATTTATTTTTTTTTTTTCCAGAAAAGACACATTTTGAAAGTTTGGACAACGACCCGCCAATGGTACGTTTATCTCGTATCCCTGAAACCTCGAATTATAGCACGAAAGTTTTACATAATTGTTTTTCAGAAGAAAATTCAGAACCTTGAATGCAAAAGGGTGGCCCTTTGTGATCTGGAAGTTGGGAATTTGGCAAATCTACAGCAACGCCGAAAACAAAGTCCACTCCCTATCATTGTGAAATCATCCATCATGAAAAAACTACCCATCTTTGTAAAATTATCAATCATGAAAATCCTTGATCAGTGATCTGGCAGGAGAGATACGACAAAAAAGTGATCAACGACAACCAAAATCTAGGGAAGGGCCTGCAACAAGCTTCAAACTCCTCAAGTATAGAGTAAAAATAGTAATGGGTATCAATTAATGCAATAGGATATCGTGCTTAAATCTGAAATTTTAACTAATGACTTACCTAAAAACATTGTCGGGTTTGTTTGGCATGCTGATTTGAAATGGTGTAGTTTAAAATTTTATGGTTTGAATTGTGGGTTTTAAACTGTGTGATTTTAAGTTAATTCTAAAATGGCGTTTTGAATTAAATGTTTAAAACGAGCATAAAACATCCCATCAAGTTTAAAATGAGAACTGGCATTTCAAAAATTATGGCTTATAAAAGAAAAACGAGAATAAGAATGGTTTTTACTATAAAAAATGGTTCAAACCATATGAACTTAAGTGGGCAAAGTTTGAATATTGGGTATTTTAACAGGTTTAAAACTGTCTCTATGATTTGAACTGATCTTAGTTTTATTCTATCAAACATCAATTTGAACTGCTTTCTTAGTTTGAACCACCTTAAATGGTTGTGAACCTATATACCAAACGACTCAGTAGTAGTCTCATGCATTACATGATAGTAACAATATTTGTAGCCACATTTAACATCCAAACATGATTGTGTACGTTAATATATCATATAAATAGCAATAGCATGTTAGACCGGAGTAACTCTCTCATCGGTTGATTTTTTTTTTGTTATATTAAAAGAATTTTCTGATAAAATATGAAATAACGTCAACTAATTAGTACATCACATTAAATTGCTGCCAGTCTACCATAAATTTATGCTTCAAAGTTTGACCGGAATTCTTGTAGAGGGATGTGTAAGTTGCCATAAATTGTTTCCAAACCTCATGTATTGTTCTCAATCTCTCTATCACCAAATTGACAATTGACCATCATTCAGTTTTGCCAAGTAGTACATGTCCAAAAAGTGATCAGGTGTCTATTCTCTCGAGTATATTGACCGTTTTTATGTTGATCCGGACAAGAGAGATGATAGCCTTTCGATTGCAGTTTTCACGTAAACAAGAACAAGTTATACATGGAGTTTGGAATATTTTTAAAAATTATAGTATGAAAAAATTTTAGACTGTAGTAATATTTTTACACTATTTTTTAGTTAGAACCAATACTAAACAAGCGCTTATTACAAACAATGGTCTTTCTTATTGATTTTCAATGATAGATGGTTTTTAATTGAAGACTTTTTTGTTAATTATAATCTATTTTGTAAATAATAAAACAGTACTAAAACAACTTATAGAAATACTCTCGGTAAGAACCAAATAGCTTTAATCCATAGCTACAATATAAAGTAAAGGTTGATACAGTGTAAAACTCAAATATTCTGCAGTGTTTATAACCGCTCGGTTCTAACCAATGCTCCTAAATACTCCTAACTCGCTGAGCACGGTTAGTGATAAGCCATTCTGCAGAAGAAGATTAATTGCCAACTACCTTGTTGTTCCCCCTTTGTATTCACATTCTATTACTAAATTAAAAGTCCATGTTTTGTGTTTATATAAAATTGATAGCTAGAATGCCATGACAACTTGGTGATAGTGAGAAGTACCATATTAAATGTTTCTGAGCAATCACCAAATTCTTCAAAATCTGGGAGAGATCCGCAAAATTTATCAAGCTCTAATTAATTATTTTAGAATAGTCAATTACAACAACATTCCAGCATTAAACTTAAATTTAGTATCAAGTAGATCTTTGTGTATATCCACATTAATTTGATGTGTTTTCCATAATCTTTCTTATACAACATAATGCAATAATTTAGTTTAGAGGAATCCTTTACTTTTACTAAAATGCCAGCTCATC
>CAMOHE010004344.1:1583-18420 GCA_946598075.1 Artocarpus hirsutus
AACAGTTATTATTCCTTCTAAGGTTTAATGTCAAGGATTCGATAACAAGAATCCATTTAAGAAAAAAAAAAAATTTATCCTGAAATTTTGTACTTTATTAATAAGTATGTTTAAGTTTAAGATCAAGTTAAGTCAAGTGACGGCCACGTAAGTGAGGGTCGTCACAGAAGCTGAGGCTAACGACTAGCTCCTTCTCCGGTCTAGAATCCTAGGCGAGCACTCCTAATCAGGCAATTCCTCTTGATGTGTCCTGGCTGCTGGCAATAATGACAGTGAAAGCTGTAGGGGTTGCTGCGCCCGCTGCTAGATGAACTGCTGCTGTCGCTATTCACGCCACCCTGTTTTCTTTTTCCCAGAGTCGGTCAATTGCTGATACTCCTCCTGCGGCTCCTTGTGGTCCTCCTGATGCCTTAGCTTGATTCTCACAGTACTGTGTGTAATCATTCTCCACTGATATTGCTGATGACACAAGCTCTCCAAAGTTCCAGAGTCGTAGGGCAACTATCGGTCATCAAATAGGAGCCTTAAGTCCTTCCTGAAATTTGATACACCTCTCACGCTCCGATGCCACTATTGAGGGAGCAAATCTAGACAATTCATTGAACTTCGCCTCATATTTCTAAACTGACTTATCGCCCTGCTGCAACATATAGAATTCAACTACCTTTTGGTCCCTATACCCCTGCGGAAAGTACCTATCATAGAACAGCTCCTCGAACCTGTCCCAATCAATATTCAAACTTATATGCTACGAACTCCACGCGATACTCCGCTGGCACACCAAGCGTATCCTAGTGTTTCACAATCGAGTCTAACCAATATTCTACCACCTGGGGGTCCCCGGTTTCATCAAAGGTCAGTACTGACGCATGCCAAAACTCCTTAAAGTACGAATGCCGACGACTAGCCTCGAAATCATCAGGTCTTGCCCTAGCTGCCATCTGTCGAAATGTAGCAAACATAGCCCTCATCATGCCCTCATCGTTTCCAAACTCGGCATCCGCGGTCGAGCGACGTCTAGGTGCTATTCTCTCACTTCTGAAAACAAAATTTGGACTGTCAGTGGTATTCCATTGTCGTACCTATGTGTGCATAATTCCCAAAGTTCATAACCTTGAGCTCTGATACCATTCTGTCACGCCCCGGAGTACGGGAGGTGACGTGGTGGTTTAATTAAGTTAATTAAATAAAGATTTAGTTAAAAATTGGGTTTTAGAATTAGATTTATAAATAAATATGAGATAATTTTAAAATTGTTCGAATAGAATAAATTAAAGAAATAAAATAAACCATCATAATAATTAAGCAAATAAAAAGAACATTAAAAATATTTAAATATGAGGTGGAACGTGTATGGGTCCCACTGGCCCACATATTGTGCACACGCATGTAGTACTGACAATATTACTCCACAACCACAGTCCAAAGTAAATAGAAAGTTAGGAATTTACATGCCTTGCTTGCTCTATTATAACCTACCCAAATCTTCTACTGGTTGTAAGTCCAATCAGCGGACTCTTCTCTGATCCTAAGCTGATATCCACCTAGAGGTAAGATTTTAAAACAATGAAAACATAAGCGAAAGGTTCAGTAAGACTATATCTTAAAATAAACAGATAAATATTCTAATAGAACTTTCTTAATAAATAAATAATTAAATAAATCAAATATGTATTTACATTTAATAAAATTCCATTAAAAACAGTTTGTCAAGAGTACCTTTTTAATTCTCTCGGGCAAACTAATTATTCACCACCGAAGTGGCCCAGCTGGGTTTCGGGACCTGCCCCCAAGGTCATTCACTACACGACCCGATCTCTGATATGGCATCATGCCCATATGTCATTTTTATAATTATTAAAATCTCTGTTTACCACATATAGTCATTTACATTCATTATGGAGTTCATTATGAAAATAACTCATTCTACCGTTGTAGAAAATAACCAATGAAATCCTTTTTCAATCCATTATTGAAAACATTTATTGAAAATCCCTTTTTGGTCAAAACCATTTTTAAAATGGGGCTCCCAAAGAAAAGGGGTAGAAGTCCTATCTCGATATCCATGCTGGTGTCCCACGCTGTAATCCCGGTCCGCTATATGTCAGCTTCGCAGATCCACGCACAAATCCTAAACGCATAGCAACTTAGTTCATTAGTACCTAACCCGAGGTATCCTATGTTGCCAAATCATCTCATGGTGTCCTAGTGTGCCATTTAGGTTTATAAAATCATTTTATAAAGTTGGAATTTCAATCAGGGTTCAAAACAGTAAAAACGGGTGAAAATCATAAAATTTGAGTTATGTTCGGTCGGCCTGCCGGTTCCCTTGATTCGGCCGACCGAACTGCATAGCTTGGCCTGCCGAAAGACCAAGTCTGGTTGGCTGAACTTTTCTAGGTTTGGCCTGCCGGTGGTATGAATCTGGCCGGCCGATCCTTTGAATTCGGCCTACCGAAGGTCAAGTTCGGCCTGCCGATCTAAGAAATTCCAAAAATTTCCACGCACGGGTCTCGGCCTCCCCGAACCCAAATCTTCAAATCCCACCTGTTTTCTCAATCCTCAGGCATGGATAATGATCATAAACAATAGAAAATCATAGTAGAATACTTTTTAATGGATCAAAACAAATTTTAAACAAGATTTTCACAAAAATCCAAAAATAGAAAAAATAGAGAAAAATAAAAAATCTTGATTTCGATTCGTTTTTGATGAAATAAAGTTTGTATTCTAGCTAATCTAAGTCCATCTAACTTAGATTGAAGCTTTTCTAAGCTTAGAAACTCTTAGATTTCAAAATGCAAGAAAAATTGAAAAATAGAAAAACTTTTGAATTTTAGAAACTAACCTAGAATCGAAGCTTTAAAACGATGTTTTTGTTGTTGAGTCTTGTTCCCGAGCCTTCAATCTACTAACCCGAAGCTTGAAATCAAAATTTGATTCAAAAATTTTAGAGAGAGAATGAGAGAGAGTGAGAGTGGAGAGAGAGTGAGAGAGGAGAGAGAGAATGAGAGAGAAAAATGAGGAAGAGAGAGGAAGAGTAAAATAAATAGAGGAAAGGAGAGAAAAGTGGTTGCACAGAACTATGTGCAAAAGCACACTGTTTTTCAAATCAAATTGCTTTATTAAATATTTCAATTAACAATTAAAAACAATTTGGAGTAATTAAAAATTATTAAAAGAGCAAAATAACACAAGGTTACTTAATTTTCATAAAATAATCAAATTAAGCTTAAAATACTCATTATGACATACTAATCCACCATTTTGCACTCTACTATCATTTAATTAACTTTGGGGTGTTACAGTAACATTCTGTTTGTTTTTTTAACGGAATTAGATAGAAGGGAGGAATTTCAAGACGAAACATAGATCAGGAGTAGAATATGTGTGTTTTAAAGTTCGCAAGGCATTTTGATATAAATGTTATAGTTTAGGGAGAATTTGTGAAATTTACTTAAAGTAGTATTTCTTTTCATGAGGGAATTTTTCTTGTGCAACTCTTTTTGTTGGTTTTTATGATTGCTTTGATGAGTTAATTTTTTGTACTTAATTAAAATGCCTTTAACTTGATATTTTAATAGTTTTTGACAGTTTTGTCACTTTTTTATTTGTTTTGTGTGAAAATCTGTTTAGTAGTGTGTTGTTAGTGTATTTCAATGTTTTAGTATAGTTTTAGTAAATTTTATGTTGTTAAATAAGTAATGTTTCTAGGCTTGTTTGCAGGGAAAGCCAGAATTTGGGACGACAAAAAAGAAGCAAAAGTGGGTTTGCTCCACGTTAGCTTCCTTTCTCTTCATTTGGTTGTTGATTCAATGCCCAATTCATGAGATTATAATATCTCATTTTGTAATTGTGGCTGAATATGCCTGTGAGTTCAAGGCTCTTTAATCATCCAGAGCTTCCTAAGCTCTTAGTAATAAGAGCTACTTAGCTCCTTAGTTTCAAAAGGAGCAATGCTCCAAAGGAAAAGAAAAAAAGAAGAAGAAAAATAAAAGGTGTTTTTTATTTTAGAAAGGATTACCATTAGTATTATAGAACAAGTCAACCAAAAAAGTCTATACTAAAACGATTGTATTTTTTTTTCAATTGTTTAATTAAAAGTTAGCTAGAGTTCCTCATTCATGAGATTTTGTTTTTTTATTTGTTTTCTTTTGGCTTAAATTTGGTTACTTTTACAGCATTTTCTGTATTCTTTCCACGTATTATTTCATTTTTGCTAAAATTTATTATCCATTTTAAATTTTTACTTTCATAAACATGCACATCTCATGACATCTACGACATCATAAATAAATCAACACCAATTCATTCTCTTCTAAATCTTTTCTTGATAAAACATTCAAGTTGTTTTCATCATGAGCTCAAGGAAACCAGAATTAAACTTGAAATAAAACGTTGTTATTAACTAAAAATTTACAACACATTCAACCTACATAGAGCTTCACACGCGTGGCTGTTACTAATAAGATACAAAGTACATTAAAATCCAACTAAGCGGTCGCAGGCATAAAGTTTCACGATAATTCCTCACACGCAAATTCTCCACAAGATAAATTCAAATCCTCAACTTTCACATTAAAAGGAAAAAAAAAATCCTATTACCTTAATTGTCGTCAATATCAGGTTCTTCACATCCAAGTGGAATAGAGTTAACAAGCATCAATGTAGCGGTGTCCTTTGTTATGCAATGATTTTGAACACCAAATCCATCTCTATTGTGGTATATCCACATTGCTATTCTAGCCACATTGACGACAATTTCAACAAATGTACGCGAGAAGGGAGAGTTTTCAGAGCGATCTTTATTCATTTGTTTCCATGTTAGATTGATTAAAGTCTTTATGTGTTGGCGTGCTTCGAGTTCAGTAGCACCATGTTCTTGCATGTAGCATTGGATTGATGTAGGAGTTGCGTCGCCTCTTTCTAATTCAAACTGAAATCAATAGAAAATGATAAATAGTATAGTACTAGTCTAAGCTGTAATATAAACCTAATACAAGAAACCAGTGTTCAAGGTTTCAAGTTTCAATGTCATATAAATATGTAAATATATCCAGTGTCAGTTTTACAAAGGGGAACAAAATTTTCCATTAAGTACTAAAAGACAAGATCTCTTAAGAATAGATAGACTAAAATATTGTTTTTCCAAACAATAAAAAATATTAATAATCTTTTGACTAAGCTATGGTCCAGTTTTCGAGTTTTATTACAGTACATCTTACATTGAACGGGAAAAAAATATAGATTGCCTACCTGTGATGTTGATAGATCATTTACAAGTCGACAAATCTTCGATGATTGGCGGATTATGGAGGGATATCCTTCCAAGAAATCCAAGGCTTCTGTTGTTATTGGATTTGTGACAAAAAAATAAGCAAGTACTAGACATGCAGGCACTGTTATTGAAATCCATGCGTTCTCGATGTATTCTTGGAAGCTTGGTGTGTATTTCCTGTAACACCACTTCGCCTCGAGTAAAAATCCTTTAGAAAGGTCAGCCCACTGAAAAGATGGAATGAGGGAGGGATTAATACATCAAATTATAAACAGTGTAAAGCTCCATATGCTATAACAATTTAAATTTTAAAGTTAAAACTCTTCTCAAACACAGTAAATAAGATAATAAGAACGTACAAGTTTTCTAAGGTATTTGATAATGTGGAACCCTTGGTCATTTAGAACATTGTGCGCTACATCATTTGTGAAATTGTACACAGCAAGGAAACACGTCTTCATATAATCTGGTAACCGATCCACTGCCTTCATATCCCAACTAAAGTGCATTGACAAAACAAACCAATTTAGCTTCAAAATTGTTATTTCCAAGTCATGAATTAACTCATAATTGATATGAATCTCCCACGTACGAGGAAAAACGTTTACAGTATTATGATACAGTTTAATTACCAACCTCTCGAAAGCGTCTGCGAAAAGCTCAAGTTCGTCTAATGTACCATACACATCAAACACATCATCAATTATGGTCAATATGGCGAAAATTTTTGTGGACATTGTCCTGCAATATCCAAGTTGTGGCTCGTGTACGATTCCCATCGCCCATAAGAAATTCTCCGGCAACCTGTCTCTCGAAAAGTTCATCTCTTGTCCAAGGCCTAATTGCTTCCACCATCTATATAGTAAACCATGAAAGAACATTTTATCAGAGCAAAAAAAAAAAAAAAAAAAAAACGTACCTTTTACCTTCAGAAATAAGCAAGTGAAGTACCAGTGAAAATGAATTCTTAGCGGGTGTGTTCACTCGTTACTTTGTTATGCGTTGTTCACTTTCCTTTTACATGCATTCAGTTTGGTATCAAAAATCCTATATTTGTAATATTAGATATCATTGTAATATTGAATGTTATATGTATGTAGATATTTTTGAACTCAATGCTCATAAAATAGACTGTATAATAACTTATGGTAAAGATCATTACGGGCCTAGAGTGTACAAATACGTGGTGATCAAAGTGAACGTTTGTCCATGTTTTTAGACCACTAATTACCTGGACAATTCCTTCAGCTCCTCTTGGTGAATTGATTGCACCAAGTTGAAATCCAATTTAGCAAGCTCAAGCACAGTAGGATCCATGTCATGTCTCCTTCTACATAAATCAATGAACCACCTAGCTTCGAGCCTAGGTGCTCTCCAGTGCAATGGAACCTCCAAGGAGTGAGCAACTAATTTAGAAAGATGACTTTTATGGTCGTTTTGAATGACAAATTCTTGGAGATGTTTGGTAGCAAATTCTCTTGCTTCCTCCAAAATGGTTTCACCATGTACCAAATGGAATGAAGCTTCATACAAAGATAACATTCCCATGGCATCATGGCCAATGCATGCCTTGAAGCATCCTACCTCATCCTTGAAGGCATTGAAAACCCCTGCAATAGAAAGTTCATCAGGTACGAGGTATCGCTCGATTGCTAAGTTACATACTATAAAAAATTTCAAGTTTCTGGCGTGAAACTCAATACGATGCACGTACCTTCGGGTAAGTAATAGCAATGTTGCCGTAGGATTCTAAATCTCAGAGCAGTAGCATATAAATTGTCCCTCCATATATCACTCCCAGAATCCGCATAATAGTATATATCCTTCAATATATCGTTTATTTCGTCCTCAAAGTGATAAGATAACCCTAACCTTTGCAGCATATCGATCTGCTCAAGCTGGGCTAAATGATTCCTAACATTAAGCATCATCCTAACCTTGTCCTTTAGCTCATTGCCTTTGATAGCATATTCTTCTCCCTGCAATTATCAAATTGTTGTTGATTTTTGAGATGGTACTCAATAACTGGTTATGTGAAAACGTGACTGATTCTATCATCTTGAATTCATCAATTAAAATAAGCTAGTTGATGTCTTCCCTGCTCGTATTGGCCTGTATAGATGAACCTGCAACAAAAAGAGGGACACTTCGGAGGTAAAGAGAAGGACACCGGTATGGTACCGGCCAATGGCTCTCTAACGCTCAAGTCAGATATCTGTTTGGTAGAATGCAGGAGCTAAGTTAGTTAGGAAAGAGCATGTTGCCCTCGAGCTACAGTAAATACGCTCTATTTCTAGACTACCACTTGAACCAGGTGTTAGGGTTTAACCCATAACCTGTGTGTCACATCAAGACCTGTCAAGGTGCGGGTGACATGTGTCGTGACCTCCACCAAAGGATTAGTCTCCATCTTAGGGTGGAAATGAGGCCATATATTGACCCTTTGTGGCAAGTTGCTACTTGGTAGCAGCTTTGACAATCTGACTCGAGTATGTGTTCATCTCAAGGACGCGATACCTTTTGTCGTAGCCAGCGGGGACCCTGTAGAGCACCTCGGGAGGAAATGCTGATCTCAGGAGGTTATGAATTTTCTTCTTGATGAACTCTATCGAGCACTTCTGTCAAGCTGTCGCGAGGCTGTCCTTGGGGACAGCACTGAGCATACCCCCAATAGAAGCCCCCAATGCACCTGGTCGATGCTTAGCTGGGTGGACTACGCTGAAAGGGTGTGTTCGACTTAGGTTGGTCTTCAAGATTTGTCCCGAGGCGATGCAAGTTGGAGAGACACGTGGCCAAGCTCGATGGGACACATGTCAACACATGGTTAAATGTTTCCCTGACAAGTGTAATCATCTCGTCTCTTCGAGTTTCACACCTGAGTTTCGGCCATAAATAGGAGTTAATTCCCCATAGTTCCATAGTGTTAGCGCGACCATATTTCTACACCTTCAAGTTTTAGCTACTGAGCAATAGGCCATAATCCGAGGACATTATTTCTAGTCCCAAGCAACTTTATACCCGAGCAAGTAATCTTTCGAATAGAATTTAGCCATGAGTGATGTAAGTGATTCCCAGAATGATTCAGTTACATTCGGATTGTATGATAGCACTGAGACCAACCAATCCAAAACCAAGGAAGTTGATATTAAGAAAACTTCATCGACCAAGACAATGTGGCCTGCCTAGTTGAGATTCTCAGCCTTGGCGAGGGGACAGTCCCAAAGAGAGAGTTTCTTGATCTAACACCCATCAATTTTCATGTAACGTATAAGTAATGATATTATATAATTTCCTTAATGATATACGATATAATGTTACTAACTATTTTATGTTAAGTATTATGACAAGTGATGGCCACGTGAAATTGATGTGCTCAAAGTGTTCATGTCATTTATGTTGTATGTTTAATAATAATTAATGTTTAGTAAAACTTTAGGGTACAAGACAGTTCGGCAGGCCGAACCTTTAAGTTCGGTAGGCCTAAATGGCCCTCACGGAACAGCAGGCCGATGAATATAATCGGTAGGCCGAACCTCACAACTTCGACAAGCCGAAGACTGCTTACAAGCAATTAGCAGAATTTTTCTAAAATTTGTGACGATGATGATTTATGATGATTGGATTAAATTGGATGATTTATTTTAATTGATTGGCATATTTTTGAATTGATTCCTCAATTTTGGAAATAAAATGTTTGACTTTGGGAATGATTGAATTATTTTGAGATGGTTTCCTATCTTTTAAAAGTCAAAAATAGGTAAGTAAGAATAAAATGGTTTACTTTCCGAAATCCCCTCCATGTTCTCACGTGTATTAGCCCAAAAATATTCAAAAAATTTCTGAAATCAAAGAGAAAATATCTCTCCCTTTTACGCCATTTTCATTTTCACGTAAATGCTCTCTTTCTCTCTCTCACCCTCTCTCTTCTTCACTCTTTTCTCCTTCTTCTCCCTCTCAATTCCCCCTGCTATTATTTGAATGACATGTTGAATTTTCGTTGGGAGAATTCGAGGGAAGTTTGAGAAGAAATTGTTTTAAGGTAAGAACTCATTTTTTGGTATTTCTAAAATGTATTTCTCCTCCTCAATCTGACTACTATAACTTTGTCCAGGAACTTTCTTTTGCTCTGAAATTTTAGTATGGTGTTCATCTCTATGTTATGTGATGTTCTTCCAAATTTCACATTAATTGGATTTTTCTATGTTAAGTTATGAATTTTCTTCTCTCTACTACTCATAAAAATTATTGCTGAATGGTTATGTTGTTTGAAAATGAGGTTTTTGTTTATAGGGCTAATGTCCTTTAATTTTTACAAAATTTGGTAGAAATGTTAATGGTTATATTAAGTGTTGAATTGGAAAGTCTCATGGTGAAATGATAAATATTTTATGTATTATTGAATTTTCATTTAGACTAGGTTTTGGGACTGTTTTATCAGTGAAATGATGAACTCTTATTATGTGACACTTTGTTTGACTAAATGATTTTTATTTGGTGATATGAAATTTTGTGGTACTGTACTTTTATGTTAATAAGTTGCTATTAAAATTTTGGAGGCTAAGTAATTTTGTTTCAATTGTTTGAAAATGTTTACCATAGAATACTCACCGCTTCTCAAACCTGAAGTTAGTTTCACCACTAATTTCCCAATGCATGTTTTGATATATCCTGATTTTATTTGAAGCCCAATTTTGAATATGTTGAAGTTCCTAGTGCATATTGCATGTAGGATTTTTATGGAATTATTTTATGATGTAGAAAATTTATTTTATGAAAGTAAGTATGGACTGCTCACTGTGTTATTATTGCTGGCAGATTTTGTGTTGTATGTTATATGACTTGTTTTAGATATCAAATGAAATTTTTATGACCGATGAAAAATCTTGGTAATATGTTTATGTATTAACTTTCTTCTTGCCAAGTGTGATGCCCAAATTGTGAGTGAATGATGAGTTATTGAGTTTTGAATTCATGGAGGTCAGAAAATATTTATGTTGATAGTTTTGTTTTAATGTTTTATGGTTAATAAAACATATTATGAATTAATGTTTCAAGAGATGATTGTATGTGTGATGAAACATGGTATTGAATGATTTCATGGTCTCATGAAATTAAATCTTAATCATTTTTTTTAAATTAATGTATGACATGAACATACTAAGGAGTGAGCACATTAAGACTACGGCGACGTCACCTACAAGTAAGGTTAAGTAAGCTAAACAAAAAAAGGGGGTAAGTACACTCTCACCTACAACATGAATTAAAAAACAAAAAGATGATAAGAAATATATGATTTTGATGTTGATGATGGTGTTAGAATGTTTTAATATTTCTCTTATGATGATGTTTGATGAAAAATATGTGCATATAAGTATATATATATATATATATATATTTTATGTTTTAAATTGGCGTTGTACACCTTTGATGTTGATGGTGACCGGTGAGCGGTCTTTTGTCTGGTGAGCAGACTTATTGTCAAGGTTGGTTTGGGATTAGCTACCTCACTCTTTCTATGACCAGCGTGCTATGATGGTACAACGCCAGGCCCACTATATGACGGTCTTAAATGTTTAAATGTTTTCAAAGATGTTTTAAAAGTTTATTCAATTTACAATGTTATTGGCAAACTATTTAAAGGATGTTTATGATCAAGTAACTTATTATAATAGATTAAGTTATTAAATATCGATATATATAAAAAAAATGTATGCATGGATTCCTGGGTATGTTTTCCAAATAAAGTTTCAATTATATAGTTTGTCATAAACTTAAAAGTATTAAGGAATGAATGTAGTGACATCTGTGGCATCCATAATGGGGCGTTACAGGCTTTGGTATTAGAGCGAATTTTCGTTTTCAATTCATATCATCACACGTCAGTCTAAGTCCTCCAAGTAAATATGTTTTAAAGTTAAATGTTAAGATGCAAGTATGATGATAAGTATAAGATTTAGTTGCCTAATGATTAATGCCCTAGTAGTGAAAACCTGTCTCATAAATTAGAAGGTTATTCCTAAAATCATAACTCTTTTAGGAAATCAACTATGGATGGCTATGGAAGAATGCAAACTCACACTCAAACCAACGAAAGGCTGATGACGATGATCGTTGAGCTGCAAAGGCAACTTGAGAAACAAAGAAGGGAAATTGTAGCATTGAGGGCCAATGGTCATGATGGCAATCAACAAGGCAATGACATACCGCTACCCCCTCCTCCCTACCCACAAGTAAATGTTAAGATGCAAGTCCTGGATCCCAAACCAGCCTATCAGGAACCACTTTTAGTCAGATGGAAGAGGGTTAAGCCAGCAGATTTTGAAGGTTCCAAAGATCCCCTAGTTGCTCAATGAGGCTAAAGACGATTGAGGCTACTCTGAGACTTATGGGCTTCACAGATAATGAAAAGGTTCTTTGTGCTTCTTACTGCCTCACTATAGAGGCCATGATTTGGTGGGATGAAATAGAACTAAGCAAGAATGTTGATGAAATGACATGGGCTAACTTCACTCATGAGTTAAACATGAAATTCTTCCACATGAATATTTCTAGGA
Source organism: Artocarpus hirsutus (assembly GCA_946598075.1). Lineage (NCBI taxonomy): Eukaryota > Viridiplantae > Streptophyta > Magnoliopsida > Rosales > Moraceae > Artocarpus > Artocarpus hirsutus. The sequence goes on from CAMOHE010004344.1 coordinate 13,416, forward strand.
AGCATTATGATGAATTCGAGAACTTACGCCAAGGAGACATGATGGTTACTGTTGTAGTGGCAAAATTTGATCAGTTAGCTCGTCTTTGCCTAGGGATGGTTAGCAATGAAAGTGAAAGGGTCAGAAGACTGATCACAATACTACGGCTAGAGATTGCTACAATTGTTGATGGGGCAAGTCCACCAAGAAACCAAGAGTTGGTTGTTTTAAGGGCCCAACGTGCTGAGTTCCACCTATCAAAGCTAAGAAGAAATCAGCCTCAGTCAGGTTAGCCAGCCAGTAATGCAAACTCTTAGAACCACCCTCAACACAGAAACAACAGCAACAACAACAACAGCCAACACTAGAGGAACAACAAGAGAAAGGGTAATCCTCAAAACCAGCAAAACCAAGGCAACAAGAGGTTTAATGGCAGCCAGCCCAATAACAACAATAGGCAGTATCAGCCATGCACTAAATGTAGAAAGAAACATCCTGAAGAGTGCCTTACGGGAACAAACCAGTATTTTATCTATGGACAAGAAGATCATTTTGTCAAGAATTGTCCCAACCAGATTAACGCTTAAGCCCAACAGAGAGCTCCACAAGCCTAACTCCATCATATGCAAGCCTCCTTAAAAGGGCCATTGATTAGCCAAGGAAGACTCAAAGCCCTACCTACAAGTGCCCACATCTACGCCATGACGAAAGGACAAGTGGCTGCTGAAGCCTCTAATGTGGTCACAGGTCAGATTTCAAGTCTTTTTATTAATGCACATGTTCTCTTTGATACGGGTGCCACACATTCTTTTGTATCATCATCCTTTGCTAACAAGTTAGGGGTTCATTTAGAGCCTATGAGACAAGGATTCACTATGACACTACCCTCTAGGGAAGTGATAATATCTAGGCATTTTCTACGCACAGTACCTCTATGGATTTCTAAAAGGGAACTCTTTGTCAACCTTATCGTGATCGACATGTATGATTATGACATGATTCTTGGGATGGATTTTCTAAGCAAGTACAATGCTTCCATTGAATGCCGAAAACAAAAGGTGATCTTTCATCCAGAAGGTGATCAAAAGTTTGTATATGTGGGCGAGTCTAGAAAGAAACCAAGCATGTTTTTGTCAGCCATGAAAGTAAGGAAATTGTTAGATAGTGGCTACATGGGCTATTTAGCGAACATTATAGATAAAAGTCAAGAAGAAAAGACAAGGATTGAGAATGTGGCAGTAATACAAGAATTTCCAAAGGTGTTTCCAGATGATCTGTCAAGCTTACCCCCTGATAGAGAAATTGAATTTGAAATCGATCTCGCTTCAAGCACCGACCCAATTTCAAAGGCACCTTGTAGAATGGCTCCGGCAAAGTTGAAGGAGATTCACATACAATTAAAGGAACTACTTGACAAAGGATTCATTAGGCTGAGTCACTCACTGTGGGGAGCCTCGGTTCTATTTGTTAAGAAAAAGGATGGCTCTATGAGACTCTACATCGACTATAGAGAGCTGAACAAGGTGATGATTAAGAACAAGTACCTGTTGCCTTGAATCGATGACTTATTTCATCAGCTAAAAGGTGCATCTGTGTTCTCAAAGATTGACCTGTGGTCAGGATATCACTAGTTGAAGATTAAAGAAGGAGACATCCCAAAAATAGCCTTTAGATCGAGGTATAGTCACTATAAATTTATGGCTAAGCCTTTCGGTTTAACGAATGCACCTACAGCCTCAATGGATCTAATGAATCGGGTATTCAAGGATTTCCTCGATAAATTTGTCGTTGTATTTATCGATGATATTCTTGTTTATTCGAAAAGAAGAACATGTGGAGCATCTAAGAATTGTGTTGGAGACATTAAGAAGACACCAGCTATATGCAAAATTCTCCAAGTGTGAGTTATGGCTTGATAGAGTGTCTTTCTTGGGGCATGTAATATCAAAGGAAGGGATAATGGTGGACCCTGTTAAGGTAGAGGCTATTCTTAACTGAAAATAACCGACAAATGTAAGTGAGATAAGGAGTTTCTTAGGCCTAACCAAATATTACTAGAGATTCGTGGAAGACTTCTCCAAGATAGCAACGTCACTCATAAATTTAACTCGCAAAGGAAAGAAGTTCAAGTGGACAAAAGCATGCGAGAAGAGTTTCCAAGAACTAAAGAAGAGCTTACCGATAGCTCCAGTATTAGCCATTCCTAAAGGAAGTGACAGAATTGTGATTTACAGCGATGCTTATAAGATGGGCCTTGGTACAGTCCTAATGTAAAATAACAGAGTGATTGCTTACACATCGAGACAACTAAAGGACTATGAGACGAACTATCCTACTCATGATCTCGGGTTAGAGGCCGTTGTTTTCGCACTGAAAATATAGAGACATTACTTATATGGGGTCCAGTGTAAGATCTTTAATGATCATCAAAGCCTAAAGTACTTCTTCGCTCAGAAGGACCTGAACATGAGACAACGGAGATAGTTAAAGTTGGTGAAGGATTATGATTGTAAAATCCTTTATCATCCTGGAAAGGCTAATCGAGTGGCGGATGCACTAAGTAGAAAGAATGTTGCCACACTGATGTCATTACAAGCAATGTCTCAACCCTTAAGGAAAGAAATTCTGGACTTTGATTTGGAACTTATAACAGGCTAGCTATCAGCACTCACTCTTACTCCAACGCTACCTGATGACATTCGGAGTAAACAAGATAAAGATGTACGCCTCGCAAGGATTAAGCAGGAAATGAAAGAAGGGAAATGTGAAGAGTTTCGTATTGCAGGTGATGGAACTCTATACCTTAAGGACCGCTTATGTGTTCCCAACGTTGATGGCCTAAGGGAAAGAATCTTGGCAAAAATTCATGATACTCCTTATTCAATTCATCCAGGTGCAACAAATATGTATAATGATCTAAGGGATAACTTCTGGGGGTTTGGAATGAAACATGACATGCTATGTATGTGAAGAAATGTTTAACATGCTAGCAAGTTAAAGCAGAACACCAGAGACCTGGCAGTGATTTACAGTCAATCCAGATACCAGAATGGAAATGGGTGGAAATCGCAATGGATTTCATTACCGATTGCTCAAGACTATGAACGGTTATAGTGCTATTTAGGTTGTTGTGGATCGACTAACGAAGATGGCACATTTCATTCCTATTAAGATCACTTACTCTATGGAATGGTTAGTGAAACTCTATGTCAGGGAGATTGTACGACTTCATGGAATTCTTAAGTCTATCGTTTCAAACTGTGATGGCAGGTTCACATCTAAGTTCTGGAAAAGTGTACAGGCTGCAATGGGGACCAAGTTGCATTTCAGTATAGCTTTTCATCCTCAGACAGACGGCCAAATAGGGAGGACAAACTTAATCTTAGAAGATATGCTTCAGGCTTGTACTCTCGACTTCAAAACCAGCTGATGTAAAATGCAACCATTAGTAGAATTCGCTTACAACAACAGCTACAAGGCGACAATTAGGATGGCACCTTACGAGGCCCTATATGGGTAGAAATGTTGGTTGCCTATATGTTGGCATGAAGCTAGTGAGAAGAAGTTGATGGAAAGTATTGATGATGAAAGGACTAATTTTGTCAATGAAACCTCTAAAATGATTAAGTTGATTCAGAAAAGAATAGAGACCGCTCAAAGTCGTCAGAAGAATTATGCTGATATAAGAAAAAGACCCTTAAAATTCATTGTAGGCGAATCTGTGTTCTTAAAGGTTGCACCAATGAAAGAAATTATGAGGTTTGGGAAGAAAAGCAAGTTGAACCCGAGGTTTATCGGACCTTATGAAATCATGAAGTGGATAGGCAAAGTAGCTTATCAACAAAGATTGCCATCAGAAATGTTAGCAATGCATAAGGTGTTTCATGTTTCGATGCTCAAGAAATATATCCCAGATCCTATGCACGTGATTGAACCACAGGTGATTGAGATACGAGATGACTTAAGTTACGAAAAAAAGCCAGTGGAGATTCTAGATTAGAAAACCAAGACCTTGAGGAATAAAGAAATTCCATTGGTCAAGGTGCTATGACAAAATTACCAAGTGGAAGAAGCCACATTGGAACGCGAAGATGACATGAGAACAAAGTATCCACATTTATTCTGAGTTTCAAGGACGAAACTCTTATAAGGTGGGGAGAATTGTAACACTCGTCAATTTTCATGTAACGTATGAGTAATGACGTTATGTAATTTCCTTAATGATATACGATATAATGTTACTAACTGTTTTATGTTAAGTATTATGACAGGTGATGGCCACATGGAATTGATGTGCTCAAAGTATTCATGTCATTTATGTTGTATGTTTAATAATAATTAATGTTTAGTTAAACTTTAGTGTACAAGGTAGCTCAGCAGGCCGAACCTTTAAGTTCGACAGGCCAAAATGAGCCTCATAGAATGGTAGGCCGATAAATATAATCTGCAGGCCGAAGACTGCTGACGAGCAATTAGAAAAAATTTTTACTTTGAATTATTTTGAGATGGTTTCCTATTTTTTGAAAGTCAAAAATAGGTAAGTAAGAATAAAATGGTTTACTTTCCCAAATCCCCTCCATTTTCCCATGTGCATTAGCCCAAAAATAGTCATAAAATTTCTGAAATCAAAGAGAAGATATCTCTCCCTCTTATGCCATTTTCATTTTCATGTAAATGCTCTCCTTCTCTCTCTCACCCTCTCTCTTCTTCACGTTTTTCTCCTTCTTCTCCCTCTCAATGCCCCTGCTATTATTTGAATAAAATATTGAATTTTCGTTGGGAGAATTTGAAGGAAGTTTGAGAAGAATTTGTTTTAAAGTAAGAACTCATTTTTCGGTATTTCTGGAATGTATTTCTCCTCCTTAATTCGACTGCCATAATTTTGTCTAGGAATTTTCTTTTGCTCTAAAATTTTAGTATGATGTTCACATATGTGTTAAGTGACGTTTCTCCAAATTTCACATTAATTGAATTTTTCTATGTTAAGTTATGAATTTTCTTCTCTCTACTACTCATAGAAATTATT
>CAMOHE010004353.1:0-12205 GCA_946598075.1 Artocarpus hirsutus
TATATATATATATATATATATATATATATATATATATATATCATATGTGAAAATTAACTTATAAAAGAAATCGAAAAGTTGTGATGGGGACAATTTTTTCCCTATTGGTGGAGTGCAGAATGTGGCCCTTTAGATCACAGCTCAGTCCAAAATGATTTTGTCCAAAAAAGCAAAGATGAAGATTACTCTATTTAATAACACTCATCTTTTCAAATTTTATAATTATAATTATATTATTTACTATTGTTTTTAAAATAGGTGAAAATATTTTTGTTTTAAAAAATAAAAATTTTTTAGAAATGATGCTGAGAGTATTTTTAAAATTTTTATCTTAAAAAACATGCAAAAATATTTCTTAAAATTTTGATAACAAAAACAAACGAGACCATTCCAAATTTTATAAAAAAATATTTTTTTCTAATTAAATTTGAGTCATACATCCAATTAACTTTAACAATTATTTGTGTGTTTCCTCAGGAAAGAGAAATTAATTGCGTATCAAATTTTATTATGGAATGTTAATTTGTGTTTTACAAATTAATTGTGTATTGTGAAGTTAATATGTGTTTGGGGCAAAGTTAGTTTATGAAATTTGTGTATCGGTTTGATTTTTAATTTGTAAAATAAACTTGTGTATTTATGTGAAATTTATATGATGAATAGATTTAATTTGTAATTAAAGTGAAAATCATTGTAAAAAAAATTATTATCAAATCTCTTTATTTAAAAAATAATATGAAAATTTTTTTTATTTTTAAGAAAAAAGTGTATGATATTTATTTAGAGGAAAAAAAAGAAAGATTCGATTATGTAAGAGCTTTGTAAAATATAGGATATTTTCATTATTAGAAATTGAATTTCAATAAAATAGGATGATCGTTTTTATGATTATTTTTATTGTACCCAAGCTAGAATTTGATGTTAAAGAGATTATGCGCACTCTTGCTAAGATCAAATGCTAACCTTCAAACCGTACTCCACTAGATTTGCCCAAAAAAGAAATCAAGTAAAGCGAAAGGTATTATAAATTAAGTAGCTCACATTAGTTTACAAGCAATGGAGCTTACTTTTTTTTGAAGGGAACTTTTTTTTTTTATTGGAGACAAAGACCAAAATTAGACTCCATATAACGACAACAAACGTAGTAAGTACTCTGAAGCAAATACTATCTATGCATTTTGACATTTGTTTACAATAAAAATAATTATCTAATTCAATTTAAATGTTCTGTTTACTTTAATAAGGAAGAACAATGTTTGGCTAAGAAAAAAACGCAGGAAAATGAGAGAAAATAAAATTCACAAGAAAGAGACAAAAATGAGAAGATGATGAACTCTCAGATCTAATCACTGAGAGTGTGTAACTTCTTATTTATGCTGCAAAATAATTACAATTTTCTAATTAACTCTCAGTAGCTATGAGTTTGTGACAACTGAATCTGTAATGGTTTCGTTACAGCTTCTAGAGCTCAGCTGAGCTGGCACAGGTGGACTAGTTCTGGTATTAGAACGCTGAGCTGGCACCTCTGAGTTGGCACTAACATTTGTACAGTCAAAACTTTTTTTTTTAATATCTTCAACACGCCCCCTCAAACGAAAGTGTGACTCAGTCACACTGAGTTTGGCTCTCATCCTTGAAAATCTGCTAACAAAGAGACCTTTGGTTAGGACGTCAGTTGTCTGATTAGTTGTTGGAAGATAATGTTTCTCAAGCTCCTTGTTTAGAACCTTATCTCTAACAAAATGCATGTCTATTTCAATATGTTTTGTTCTGGCATGATACACTGGATTTGCAGCCATTGCAGCTGCGACAATGTTATCACACCAGTTGATAGGTTTATAAGCAGTTACAACTCCAGGATCCTGTAACAGGGACTGAAGCCAAGTGATCTCTGCTGCAGCATGAGCAAGAGCCCTGCACTCTGCTTCTTTACTTGACCTTGCAACCACGTGCTGCTTCTTAGAACTCCAGGACACTGACCAACCAGCAGAAAAGATGCAATAGGCACTTTGTAGACCTCCTATCATATGGACAACTAGCTCAATCAGCGTCCGTAAAACTTGTCAGCCTCAAACTTTGATTTGGCTTGAAACAAATTCCATGAGAAATGGTACGCTTTAAGTACCTTAACATGCAATTTACAGGCCTTCCAATGTGTATTAGTGGGAGCTTGCAAAAACTGACTTAGTTTGCTGACAATATATGAAATACCTGGTCGTGTGACAGTCAAATATTGAAGAGCTCCAATGGTGCTCCTGTACAAGGTAGGATCCATCACTGCTTCCCCCTCTACCGTGGACAAGGTGAAGCCAGGAGCTGCTGGAGTAAACCAGACCTTAGACTGATCCATCTTGGTCTTCTTTAACAAATCAGCTATATATTTAGACCGAGACAAATATAATCCAGTAGAATCTCTATAGGCTTCAATGCCTAGAAAATAGTGGATAGAGCCTAGTTCCTTAAGAGTAAACCGGGCATTAAGATCCTTAGTGAGTTGGGTGATAAGAGAGGGCTTATTACCCGCCAACAAGATATCATCTACATAGACTAATAACAACAGTAAAGTAGAATCTCTCTTGTAGATGAACAAAGACACATCAGATTTGGCATTAGTAAATCCCCATTGTAGTTAGGCAGATTTCAACTAATCAAACCAAGCTCTAGGAGCTTGTTTACGTCCATAAAGAGCTTTCTGCAGTTTGCAAACATAGGTAGGCCTCTAAGGATCAACAAAGCCCTCAGGCTGAGTCATATAAACAATTTTATGAAGCACACCATTCAAAAACGCATTACTAACCTCGAGCTGTTTAACATCCCAGCCATGAAAAATAACTAAAGTACAACCCAAATAATAGCTGGCTTGTTGACTGGACTAAAAGTCTCTAAAAAATCAACTCCAGGAGTTTGTAGGAAGCCTTTAGCCACCGGCCTGGCTATATAACGTTGAATAGTACTATCAGGTTGAAACTTTAGCTTAAACACCCATTTATTATCAACAACATTGAAATGAGGAGAAACTGGAACTAAATCTCAGGTGTGATTTCCCATTGAGGAATTATACTCTTCCAACATAGCACGTTTCCAATGGGGATCTGACAAGTCTTGAGACACAGTCATTGGTTCAACAGGACTAGGATTGACAGACAAAGGATGTTTACTGAGTGAATACACTTTGGGTTTTTCCTACTTTGGATCTAGCGACCATAGAATGTGAAGGCAGCACAGACTGAGACTTAGTAGACTTAGAATGACGTTTCCTTAATTGGAAAGACCGCTGAGAAGAAGTAGAGACAATAGGTTCAGATATAATTTGAGTGGACACAGCAGACTCAATTTGTTGAGGAAAAGAAGTTTCAGAAAGCTCATTAACTGGTTGAGTTGACACAACAGGATTAAGGCCACAAGAAGAGACATCAACATTATCAGGAGCTAAACAAGTAGGTGCAAGAGGAGTATCATTAGACAAAGGAAGAGAAACAGAACAAGTTCAAGCAGTACTTACATCAATCGGTTGACTTGAAGATGAATAGTTGTGACTTAAACCAAAATCATCCATTGATGCAAAAGAATTGAATGCAACTTGAGGAAGAACAAGAGGCTGATGATCCGTATATGGATTATGCTTAGTACCAAATAACTCAGAAAACAACACATTTCAAGCAATATAGATTCTTCCAGAAGGCTGTAAGCTTTTGTAATCTTTATGAACAGAACCAAAGCCTAGAGATAGACACCTGGCAGACCTGAACTGTAACTTGTGAGTGTTGTAAGGACATAAATGGGGAAAGACAAAAACAACCAAAAACATTGAAGAACTTGTAATCTGGAGGGACACCAAATAATTTTTGAAAAGGACTAGAATTTTAAAGAATAACTAAAGGCAAACGGACTATTTTCTGCTATGAGTTTTGAAATAGTAACAAGGCTTTTCTTAATAGTAGGGACATTCAAAACATTAATAGCCTAAGAGATCTAGATTTGGAGGACTGCGGTAAGGAAGATGAACCAATATAAGTGATCTCAAGAAACTTGCCATTTCCAACCATTAGTTTGTCATTACCGTAGTAGGCATTTTTCAAGTGAAGATTCTTAAGCTCAACTGTGACATGGTTTGCAGCTCTAGTGTCTGTACACTAGCACAGATCAGCTACTGCCGCAGGTCCAGCAAAGAAGGTTGCTGCAGTGGCTTTGCTTGGAGCTTGAGGATTTTTGACTTGAGGAGAGGCTTGATATGAGTCATCCAATCTGTAATATCCAGCCAGGGCTGTGTGACCCTCCTTTCCACATATCTGGCATGTAGGTTTGGAATTACGAGCACTGTTGTTACGTCCTCGACCTTTGCCTCTGTGTTAATTAGTGAAACCTCCGCCAATATTGCCTCGGCCACAATTGCCTCCACGACCACGAGCTTCTGTGAGATTTGCAGTACCATGCTGAATCTCCAGAGTAGCAACACTATTTTGTTGCTCAATGCGATGTTCTTGTGTCAAGTCCATTGCATGAACTTCTTGAACTGTGAGATCAGTGGTTTGAAGCCGAGCATTAACCATGGCAACCACCATATCATACTCAATCGGTAAACCAACAAGAATTGACGTAATCAGATCTTCATCTGAAATATCATAGCCGGCCATGGAAAGCAAGTCAGCAATACTTTCCATCTCCAAGAAATAGTCAGAGACTAAGAGCAAGTTCTTATTGGTTGTCTGAAGTTAAGTTTTGAGAGTAAGAACCATAGCCTTTGATCGAACAGCAAGGAGGCGTTTGAGAGAGCTCCATACAACATGAGATTACGAAGTCAAGTAACACTGCAAAGAAAAGAAGTCGAAAGTAACAGATTCTAGGGTGAGAAAGAAAAGAATGAGCAAGAGAGAAGAAACGAGATGAATTGGAGGGAAAATGAAAGTTTCTCATTCAACTAATTCTGGATACAGTCTTCCTTTTATATACATCATGACTAGGGGACCTGATAAATTACAATATGGAAACGTGTAAAATGACATCTAAGCTTAGTAACAAGTAACTCGTAAGAAAGTGCTAATTATAAGCTTAGTAACAAGTAACTCGTAACAAAGTGCTAATTATCTGTAACCAATCAGTTAACTAATAGTTAACCTCCTGGTTAACCACCTGTAATCAACCAGTTAACTGTAAAACTCCCTCTCAAGATGGCATGTAAATATTCTTTACAGCCATCTTGGATAACAAAAAAAACAATGACGATAAAAGTAAAGCTTTAGTAAACATGTCTGCAAGTTGATGCTGGGATCTAATTGGCATAAGTTTGATAACACCAAGATTGGCCTTATCACGAACAAAGTGATAGTCAATTTCAATGTACTTAGTTCGTTCATGGAAGGTTGGATTGGAGGCTATATGAATAGCAGCTTGATTGTTGCCAAATTACAAAGTTGTATGTGAGACATCAACTTGAAAATCCTGCATGAGTTGTTCAATACGAATTAACTCATTTGTGGTAGCTACTAAAGCATGATATTCTGCTTCAACAGATGCTTTAGAAATTGTAGTTTGTTTTCTTAGCCTTCCAAGAAATTAATGAATCTCCAAGAAAGAACAGACTCCTATAACTTACCTCCTTGAATCAAGACATGATCCCCAATTAGCATCTAAAAAAGCCCGTAATTGTAAAGAACAAGATGAAGAGAAAAATAAGCCTTGACCAGGACTAGATTTGAGATATCTGAGAAGATGATAAACAGCTTTAAGGTGAGGAGCTCGTGGTTGAGACATGAATTGGCTTAATTTGTGAACTACAAAAGTAATATCAGGCTTGGATAAAGTGAGATATAGTAAACTACCAAACAAGACGCCTATACTATAAGGCATATGAAAGTAAATCACCATTAGAGGTAGTAAGCGTAAGGTTAGGATACGTAGGAATGGATGCAGGCTTAGAACCAAAAATCCAGCATCTTTTAAAAGTTGTATGGTGTCTTTGAGACAACACAATACCTTTGGTAGATCTAGCAATTTCAAGCCCAAGAAAAGATTTCAAAATTCCAAGATCTTTGAGTTTGAACTGACCATGAAGAAAAAACTTGAGAGAAGTGATTGGTTTAGAGGATGGCCTAGTGATAATAATATCATCCCAATATACTAGTAAGGCCACAAAGGAAGAACCTAGGCCCTTTGTGAATAATGACTCATTAGACTTTGATTGAGTGCAGCTAAAGTCAAGAAGTGATTGGGAGAACTTAGAGTATCATTGGCTTGAGGTCTGTTTAAGGCCATATATGGACATATTTAATTTGCATACCATTTTGTGTCTTTCCTTAACATGCTTCCCCTGACTAGCATAACCAAGAAGTAAGTCCATATATATATTTTTCGAATAAATCCCCATTTTAAAAAGCATTGTTAGCATCAAACTGTATCAAAAGCCAATTTTGACAAGTGGCAAGGTCTGATAAGACTTTAACAATGACTAACTTTGCCACAGTTGACAAAAGAGTTAGTAAAGTCAATCCCTTCCTGTTGAGTGTAGTCTTTAGTCACTAAACAAGCCTTTTGTCTTTCTATAGCATTATCAGAGTGGAGTTTGATCTTATATATCTATTTACAACCAATAGTATGTTTGCCTTGTGGTAAAGGCACCACAATATGACCTTCTAGGTAGAATTGGTTTTGATGTGGAGTGTGGACTAGGTATGATGGACTCAGCTAATGATGAAAAGTCAGGAAACCCAGTTTGGAAAGACTCTTAGACTGGTTTTGGCAAAACAAGTTCAAGAGAAGAATTCATTGAGGAATCACTAGTTATAGAATGAAAAGGAAAACATCCTCATAGAAAACAACATCTTTGGAAACAAAAAACTATTTGGTTTGCACATCAAATAACCTATAACCTTTGATGTTAGTGGGATAACCAAGAAACACACATATGCAAGCTCGAGGCTAAAACTTTGCATGATGAGCAAATAAAGTAGATGCAAAGGCAAGGCAGCCAAAGACCTTGAACCTGGAGTAATCAACTTTTGAATTATATAGTGCTTCATAAGGTGTTTTGTGCTAAAAAAAAAGGTGATGGGGTTCAGTTTATTAGAAAAGTTGTAGTAAGGACATAGTTACCCCAAAATTGGATGGGAACTCAAGACTGAAATGCAAGGCACGAGCCATATTTAGTAAATACGGATGCTTCCTCTTAGCCACAGAGTTTTGTTGTGGAGTTTCTATGCAAGAAAACTAGTGCATAACTCCTTTATTGTTGAAAGACTCTATGAATGTTAATTCTTTAGCATTATTAGATTTAAAACCTTTAATCTTGTTAGTAAACTGAGTTTCAATCATGTTGAGGAACTTGGGAATAACCTCAGAAACATCTAACTTCTATTTAAGCAGGAATATCTAAGTAAAACATGTACAGTCATCTACTAAGGTCGGGAAATATATATTATCAGAATCAGTAGGAATATGATATGGTCCCCATATATTACAATATCTCAAATCAAAAGGAAATTAAGACATGTGATTATTGGACACAAAAGACAATCGTCTTTGTTTTGCAAGTGGACAAACATAGTAAGGTTCAGTACTAGAGAAACTGAAATTGTCACAGTTCAATTGATGTTTCAAAACTTCTAATCTTTTAGATGATAGGTGTCCAAGTTTGTTGTGCCAAATGCAAGTTGATACTTTGCTAACAAGTATTTGATTATTTGTGATGAATCTTCCTGCATCAAAGACATATAGATCTTTGATTTTCTCACCCCTACTAATCATCTTCTTAGAGTTGAATTCCTAAATCATGAAACGATCAAGAAAAATGCTAACCATGAGCTATGAATTAGCTGTGAGGCCATTAATAGACATCAACTTGAACTTGAACTATGGAACAAATAATACACCCTTAAGAACCAACTGTGAATTGATTTTGACATCTCCACTATGACTAATAGATATTTGACCATGATTTAACAATGTGACTATACAATTTTTAATTGGAGCTAGAAAAATAAAAGCATTTGCATCTGAACAAATAAGCTAAATAGCCCTCGAGTCAACTATCCAATGTGTCATAGAGGAAATAATAGAATTGGAATATGCTGACAAACATGTACCTGTAGAATGTGAACTAATGGGAACATCTTGTTGCTTGTTGAGGTTGACTGTGGATGAAAGCTGAATGGATAGCATAAATATCAACTGTTGATAGTGGTTATTGCTGAGATTTTGAATGGAGTCTCCAATAACTCCACTGTCCCTATTGGTCTTGTCTTCATAGCTAAATTGATTGGAAACATGATTAACATGAGCATTCTAGGTGGTAGAAGACTGAGAAAAATTCTTCTGTCTTGGTTTAAAACTTGGAGGAAATCCATGAAGTTTATAATATTTTCCATTGTGTGGCCATGAAATTGCAATGTGTGCAAAATGGTCTCTCTATCTGTTGATTCTAGTATCCTCCACCAGTTGAAGTCTCATTGTTACTAAACTTCTTAATAGTCTCATTTCTCACAGCAAATGCCATGGAATTAGTAGCACATTCACCACTATTATGAACACGATTTTTTCTTTGTATATCTTTTTGTGTAATTAGAGAAAATACTTTGTTTATGGGTGGAATTAGATCCATTAGTAACAATTGTCCTCTAACTTAAGCAAAAGGATTCATTAATCCCATGAGAAACATCATAATGTACTCCATTTGATAGTACAAATTTAGTTCCTTAACACCACCACAAGTACACTTTCTACAGCTACAAACAGGCCTAAAATTACTTAATTCTTCCCACAACATTTTCAGCTTTATAAAGTAAACACTTATAGAGTTTGATCCTAATTATGATTAGCTAATTCATGATGTAATTGAAAAATCCAAAGATATTGAAATCTATCTTTAAGATCTAGCCCAATTTCATGTGCAGATTCAGAGAAGATTACACTAGCAGGAATTTCTTTAGAAATAGAATTCAAGAACCAAGAAATGACTATATTGTTGTTTCGAATCTAGGAATTAAGAAGATTCATATCAATAGCTTTTGGTTTCTTGATGGATCCATCAATAAAACCTAGCTTGTTCTTCACAAACAATGCAATTTGCATTGCACAACTCAAGGAGATGTAGTTATCTCCCGTCAATGGCTGTGAGACAAACACAAGAATAGGTAAATCAGAATGATGTAAGAAATAAGAACTCAATAGATCATCAATGGCGGATTTGCCAAATGACATAATCGAACCACCAGAATTCAAGGACTTCGTGGAAGCAACTAGAACAAAAAACAGTAACAGTAGAAATTCTCTTCAAACAAAGCTAGAACAGGTTGAATCGAATCAAGATGCAATGATCAATTAGCAACAGATTAACTCTTTAATACCATAATAGATTCTAGAGTGCGAAAGAAAAGAATGAGCGAGAAAGAAGAAAGGAGATGAATTAGAGCGACAAAGTCTACCTTTTATGTATATCATGACTAGTGAACCTGACAAATTACAATATAGAAATGTGTAAAATGACATCTAAGCTTAATAACAAGTAACTTGTAACAAATTGCTAACTATCTGTAACCAATCAGTTAACCAATTAGTTAACTAACTGTTAACCTCCTAGTTAACCACCTATAATCAACCAGTTGACTATAAAAGAAAACAATGAAAACAACCAACTCAGAAGCAGTTGATCTTTGCGAATTCATTGTTCATAAGCAAGATTTGATTCACGAACCAGATCACCATTAGAATTGTGAGATTCAAGAAATTCAAGAGGACATGGCATTGTAGTGAAGATGTAGCCTTGAAGATTATAGCACAAAGTGCAGTAAGAACTTGAGAATGCTAGGCCAAATAGTTGTGAGCTTCAAGCTTGACGGTAATGGTGGAGCTCAGAGTCATAGCAAATAGAGAACATGGATTCGTCTTGAGATAAGAAGCGATTTTAGAAGATTATGAAGATACAGATGTTATTGATTGAGAACTCGAAGAAGACGCTGTGAGAAATCACAAGAAAAATTGTTCTTATACCAAGAAAGAATAGTGTTTGGATGGGAAGAAAACTCAAAAAAATGAGAAAAAATAGAATTTAAAGAAAGAGGCAAAAATGAGAAAATGGTGAAATCTTGGATCTAATCACTGAGAATGTGTAACCTCTTATTTATACTGTAAAATAATTGCAACTAATTTTTGTTCTTCTAACCAACTCACATCAGTAGCTATGAGTTTGTTACGACTGAATCTGTTCTGTTTTCATTACAGCTTCTAGAGCTCAGCTGAGCTGGCACAGGTGAACTAGTTATGGTACTGGAATGCAGAATGCTGAGCTAGCATCTCTAAATTGACACTAACGTTTGTACATTTGACACCTTTTTTTTTTATCTTCTACATAACAAGAATCTAAAACTTTTTCTAAAAAGAAATCTGAAACTTGTACATCTAAGCGTATAATATGTATGTGAAATGGTCTTATGAGGATTATTAACATTGCAATGTAAACTTATTAATATAAGTGTAGATTACAATGTTAATAATTATAATCTTATAATTATGATAATAAGTTTGGATGTTAACATAAGTTTATCAGGAATCATTACTCAACTTTTATAAGGAAAACAATGGAACTTTAAGAACAAAATAATTGAGAAGGTAATTGAAATAGCAAATTTGACGCTTAAATAATGCATTTGATAAACTTTACTAATTGCTAGATAATTGACCAGTCAAACTTGGACTTTTGGTCGAGTAGTACTGCAAAGTCAATACCTAAATGGACATGTCAATTAATGCATTAATTTACTCCAAGATTATATCTAATGTAAATATCAATATCAATATTATATTTGCCACTAAAAAGTATAAAATAACATATTTAATGTATTATTTTATTTTACGCTCTAATGCATAATGTTTTTTAAAATGTCATATTTGTCTTTTATCATAATTATTAAGCGTTGAATTTGTAAAAGTAAACTTTAAATATTAAAATAATTAAAAAGTAAGAATGTTATAATTATTAAACAAAAAAGTCAATCTACCAACCAATAAAAATGAAATATCAAATTTGCTATATGCTTATAGTAAATTTGTCATAAAGTTTTATATATAATAAATTAAATTTGACATTAAAAATAACATTGTATTAGAGAATTATTATTATTATTATTATTATTATTATTATTATTATTACACTCAAAAAATAAATTTAGTATTGACTTGTTAATTTAGCATTGCATTGGATGTACTCTAGAAGTAGAACTTGAGTAGGTTGCCTTACTAGCTCTTATATTTCATGAATGAGGTGATTGAGATTTTTCAAATTCAGATTAGGTTGGAAAACATCAAAAATGTCTCAGCAGGATTAGGACTTGCATCCACAACTATGCGGCAACAATAGAATGCACCTACGCTGGTGACATTTTTTTATAGAACTTTTCATATCTATGTCAAAAAACAAATTTAAGTTGATTTATGCTATAAAAAAATAATTATAGAGAATATCATACTATATTATCATATTATATTTAAAAATATCAAATATACCCTTAAAGTTCTAGCTAGTTTGTAGCATTTGTAAAGGTTACCAATTGGTATCTGGCTTTTGTCATGGTTACCGGTCTGTATTTACCTCCATTTCTAGCAATAACCTCTAAGATTGGTGGCATCACGACAATTGCCATCAATGAAAAATCACAAAAATACCCAAAAAAATTCACAAAAATTACAAAGACTATAAATAGCAAAAATCCTCAAAAAGAAAAAGAAATGTAAAAAAGGTTCCAAGCACTCCTTCATGTGGTGGTTACAATAGGAAAATTGCATGTCGCACAAAAAAGACAAATTTCCTCTGTGCAACCACGAGGGAGAGAGATCTCTCCTGCATGTATCGAGATGCTAGATGTCATTTGTTGCCTAGCGATTCACAATGATAGATCTCCATCATTATGCGACTCCATCTACATGGTGGATCGAGCATGGTGGCACTAATGCGAGAGAGAGTGGCCATGGCGTGCTAATCTCAAGAATTTGTTAGTGGTGACGTCTAAGTGGTGTCAAACTTCAGCCGTATGGTTGTTACGTGCTCATCACAATGGTTGCCCTCTCGACGACATATGGCTGTGACAAATGGAGGTGGAGCGTGGCAGATTTGGAAGTGAGAGAAGAAAAGGGGGTGTGGCCACTACAAATGGAGGTGAAGCGTGGCAGATCTGGAAGCCAGAGAAGAAAAAAAAGAGTGGGGGGGGGGGGGGGGGGG
>CAMOHE010004378.1:2851-39130 GCA_946598075.1 Artocarpus hirsutus
TAGGGATAAGAGAGTATTTAGTTAGTTTAATATTGTAACCGTAAAAATCATCAAAATATATAATATATCTGTGTGTGTGTATATATATATATATATATATATATATATATATATATATATTGAAACCAGCTTGGTCGGATTGGAATTTTTATTTTTTTCTTTAAAATATATATACATATTTGGAAAATTTAATAGAATACATTACAAGAAAAAAAAAAACTCCATAAAATATTTGATAAAAAAAAAAACAATTCCTCTGGCAGGCAGCCTCACGTGAGATTTGTGTTTTCATTAAAGGAAAAAGTCAATTCCACTCCTATGCAAAATTATTTGAAATATTTCAAGTCCAGATTTGAAACATTTATTTTTTGTTGGTAGAGCCAAAACGTTGACCAAAACATATATTGCTTTCTACAATTTCTTTTCCATAAGTAGAAAAAAAAAGAAAAGAAACCATATTTACAATTTCTTGCTTTTCTACTTAAATAAGTCTAAGGATCAATTAACATTTTCTAAAATCATTTTCACTCTACCTTTTGAACTTTAGAACTCTCAGTTTACCTATTGGATTTTGAATTAATCATGCTTAATCCCTTTTATTAAAATTTTCCTAAAAATTTACAAAAAAAAAAAAAAAAACAGCAAACTAGTCTCACTTAGCTCATTTTGTTAAGAGTTTGTGTTCAAAACAAGTAAAAAAAATACCTCAAGACCTCCTCTAGCCCTTTCCTTTCCATATGTTTTTAAGTGGGATTGATTCAAAATTCAATTAAAAAAAAAAACAATGAGCGTCTTTAAAGTCTATAAAACAAAATATAATTACCCTAAAATTGAAGTGCACAAGTGTAAGAATAATCCTCATGAACAAATGCCTCTCCTAATGCGTCTTGCCTCTTGGTCAATCAATTTTACTGTTTCTCCGACCTACAACAATTACAGAATATTTAATTAGGATGTTTTAAAGGGTCGGCTCCAAATTTTTCGCAAACTGGCAATTATTCCGCGTCCAGTTTGACAAATTCAACGAAGTGAATGGATGAGTCAAATTTCAGACACTTTTACTTTTGTAACGAGCGGATACAAGGTGGACGGTGTCACATTTTTTGTTTTTTTTACCAATATCAAGCCAGCACTTATTATTCAACTTTACAACTCTAATGTTTTGGGAATAGAACTTTTCTTTATTTTTTCCTTAGAAAAAAGATCATTGGTGTCATCTATCCTTGTCCTTTTTGTCATTTTAGATGCCTCAAAACAAATAAATAAAACCGAAATGACCTGATCTAATTATTTTTGAAAGATTGGCTGAGTTCTTACGAAAAATTAGAGCTTTCTTTATTTGTCGTTGTTGTTGTCTTTCTTTTCCCCTTTTTTTTTTTTTTTTTCTTTTGCTAAATTTTGTATATGTTATTTGTTGGTTTGTCAAATTTATCAATGCCATATTTTTCTAGCTGTTGTACCTCAAATTTTAAAAAGTCAAGAGTTTGCTCTCCACGACGAACGCCATACATACAAAAGAGTTGGTTGCATCATGCAACCAGCACAACAAAAAGCAGTCCTGAGAATGGCTCACTAACAAGCTGCTCGGTTGCCCCGGATGGCTTGCTATTCCTGATCTTCGCGTATAGCATTTAAAAGAAGCTTGTGCAATTTAGGAAGGGGTTTTGATCACTTCAACTGATACGCCTCTAGGTATAACTGCACATAACATAAAAATTACACGTGAAAATGATAGACGATTAGCTAGAGCGGCATATGTTATGGTGAAACTGATTGCAAAAAAGGGAAAATCCTACTTCAATCACGATTTCACAACTTTTAGAATGATAATCGATGCAACAATATAAGCAACCAAAATGAAGGTGTTGATGTCTGAGATCAGCACAACACCGCGTGCAGGGACGTATGGTGGTCAGGTTTCCTGTTCTACTTGGCTTCGCCTGATCTGGTCGGATTTGTAAGAGGAAAAAAGCCCTTGGAGTAAGGGGACACTAGTGTGGTATCTGCCAAGAGCACTTTGACACTCAAATTAGTGTTCTGATTAGGAAGAGCAAGAGGAGAAACAAAGTAGGCAAGGGAAAAATGCCAGTACCTTTTTGATGGAGATGATGCTCTTATTTATAGTTTAGCTTCAATCTAGGTGTAGACTAGATTTGACCTATAACCCAGGTTTGCTATGATAAGGAGCCCAGGTGGCCAGTCATAGGTGTCAACATCTCCGGATGAGGAGGATTGCCCAATAGAGGGCTGTGATGGTACCACGTGGAGGTATTTAAATATAATATATTACTGTGTGATTTGGTTGGGGTCCAATCTCCTTGGCAGTATCATGGAGTTGTTCTCTATGGTTGCTTTGTTAGGTTGGGTTGGTGCTCGGCCTATGGCCGACTAGTGCTCGGCCTATGACTTGTGTTCGGCCTATGGTTGACTGATGCTTGGCCTATGACAAGTGCTTGGCCAGTTGATACCTAGCCTTTTGGTCATTTGGTTCAAAGGGGTCCAAATTTTTGGATGATCTTTCCCATCATGAAGATTTCCCCGACAATAGAGGACATGAGATCAACATTAGTAGATTATTGCAAATAAGAGGAAGATAAAACCAAGAAGAAATTCAAGCTCTCACTCTTCTACAAGATTTTTACTTTTTTTTTTTTGTTTAAATTCTTTGTTGGTAGACTTTGTAAAAAATTCAAATATAATCCTAGAAGTTCAATAATTAATTCAGCACCTATTATAGACGTAAGCTATATTAAGCAAAACCACTTTAAACCTTGGGGAATTCATATAAATGCTATTTTTTTAGTAATTTTTATTTTTGCCACAAATTTAAAATACCACAAAATGAATTAAGGGATTTTAGTTTCACATGTCCCGTAGGGACATTCCTTCCCACTAAGAAGGGAAATCTTTCTACATGTCCCGGTAGGACATTCCTTCCCTAAAACCTCCCATATATCCAGTGTTAGCTTAAGAATAGCAACCCAAGAGGGGGTGAATTGGATTTTAAAAATTTTCCACAATTATTAGAATTTACTAGATTAAATGTACAAGTAAATACAACACACAAATAGCAATTGTAATTAATTTCAACAAAATACAAAGGCGTTAATGTAAAGAGTTAAGGATAGGGAAATGCAAAACTATTTATTGTGTTTCAACAATATGCTTATGTCCACTGTTATCGAGCAAAGTTCTCGACTCGGCCTCTTCCACTATTACGACTATTTTTTCGACATAATCACTCCTTATACAATTTGATAACTTTCTCTACTCGAAGCTCACCACAACCTCTTACAACTATCAATTTTCATGGAGATTGACTAACCAAGATATCCCACCAATTTTATATGGAGACTGGCAATCCCTAAACAACCCTGAACTTGTTTAGGCTTTAGAAACCTATTTCACTCAGTTTATAATGATTGGAAACTTTAAAGTAATCAACTCCTAAAAATGGATGAAATACAATTTAGAACAAACTAGGAGATGATCAAGTGAACAATAAGAGTATTTAACAAGTTTGGCTCAAATATTGATCAAAAGCTTATAGAACACTTAGAAATTGATACAATGGTGATTCTAGGAATTCTTGTTACTTAGCAAAGTCATAAATGAGGTTATTTATAAGCAAATACTCGAAACTAGCTATTTATGACCGTTAAAGGCACATTTCTAACAACTGGAAATATAGTTGTTAGACTATGCGGTCGACTGCCATATACATGGCAAGGTCAGCTGCGCTGCTACGAGAACTAGCCCCTTCTGGGTTGGTGTGGTCGACTGGATATAACTACATGCGATCAACTGCACCTTCTGGCAATAGCGTGGGTGCCATTTTAGGTTTTAAAACATATTGAGATTAAAGACAGTTTTGAGACATTTATAACCTTTTATAAATCAAATCTAAGTCTCGAAAACCAATGGAATAATTTAGAATATAATTTCAAGACTTTGAATATTTTTCAATATAGAATTTAAAATTTTTAAAATCAATTTTAGAAAATCAAACTTAGAATTTTAAGCCAATTAAACTTGATAATTTTTTTGTGAATGCTCTATCATTATACAAGCTTAGAAAGAAAACTTAGATCTATCCTTCAAGCATGTTGATGTCGTTTCTTTGATATTCAAGCTCTTCATATTTTTATCCTTCTTCTTTTTAATTCCTTATGAGACTTAATAGAAAATCCTTTCAATTATCTTGAGATGCTAAAATAATAATATTGAATGGCTTTACACACTCAAGATAAATTATTGGCATTTAAGTAATTAATTGTTTGTTGTCATCAAAATAAAAATAAATCTTTCTTTTGAAACCTTGGAGCCAACATCTAGTTGGGACATTTTCACATCTCAGCCGGACATTCTTTCCCATTAGGAAAGGAAACCCTCTCATATGTCTCGATGGGACATTCCTTCCCACTAAGAAAGGAAAACCTCCTACACATCTTGGTAGGACATTCCTTTCCTAAAACCTTCCACATGTCCTGTTGGGACATTTCCGCATGTCCCAACAGGACATTCTTTCCCATCAGGAGGGGAAAACCTCCCGCATGTCCTGTTGGGACATTTCATCATGCCTCAGTAGGACTTTTTTTTTTTTTTTGAAAACCTTTCACATGTCCTGCTGGTACATTTCCACATGTTTCGGTGGGATATTCCTTTTCATTGGATAGAGAAACCGTCCCGCATGTCCCGATGAGACATTCCTTCTTGAAAACCTCCCACTAGAACATCTCAACGTGTCCTAGTGGAACATTCCTTCCCACTAGGTAGGGAAAAACTCCCACATGTCCCGCTAGGACATTTCCACATACCCTGATGAGACATTCCTTCCGACCAAGAAAGAAAAACCTCCTACATGTCTCGCTAGGACATTTCAACATATCCCTACAAGACATTCTTTCCTTAAAAACCTCTCACATGTCCCAACAGGACATCTAGACAATAATAATAGAACAAACACTACAAGAGAGAGAGAGAGAGACACACACACACACACAAAAAGATTTCCTCTAGCAAGACCAAAAAGGAAAAAGAAAAAATCTTTCGAAAAGATCCAAATAGGAAATCCTTCTTTTCAAAACTGTTCTTTTTCCTCTACTTTTGAAATCCTCATAATGGAATTCTCGTTTTTCCCTTGATTTTCTAGTCAGCCAAGCAGAATTGTTGATACCAAAACTTAAGGAAATTCTTATTTTAAATTCATTAAACTTTAGCAAATTCTTATAGAAGTGGCCGTACAAAATAAAGGGGAAAAGACAAAATGTAGAACTCACTAGTGACCCTAGCCTTAAACCGAGCTCAACATAGGTCAGAGAGCCCAGAGGAATAGGACCTCATCCCACATTGGAAACCTCCAGATCTCGGCCGCTATTGTCAAAGAAGAGAAGGATAAACAAAGACTTGATCGACTTTGGAAGCCCATGATGCAATCAACGAGCTTTGTCCTTGCTCTTCAAACATGAGGGCGTCAATCAGAGCTCGCTGTTGTTGTCTTCACCCGTGGTCATGCAGAGATCGGCACTTCTAGATGTCGACATTCGACTGTTGCCCATGGTCACTCTAATTTGTTTGATCATTGCTAGTTGCTTGTAATACCCCTTTACAGACGTCACATGAATCGTTATCTTCGTCCTTATCTCTTAATTATTTAATAGGAAAACCCGAATATGTAAGTATTGTCTAATTAATTACCCAAGAATTTTGATCTAAATTTTTCTTTTTATTTAACTAATTAAATGTATCCCTATACAAACATGTTAACTAAAACTTTACTTTTAAACAATTAGTTTATTTCTAAATATATATATATATATATATTAGGATCTTACATGTTCGCAACTTTCAAATATATTTAATACTTACTTACCTTGAATGGTTTTCCTCCTCAGTTAGTCCGACAAAATACCTAAGGTATTCGACTAATCGATTGCTTGTAGAAATAGTTAGTCTTAGCATAATAAGCATATGACGTATGATCAAATTACATCACATGAATTATTACAAATCAAAGTTCGACAATCCAACAACATAACATCGAGTTCATGAGAGTGGTAAAAACGTAACAATTAAATAAGTCTTGTAATATGTGGAAATAAATTTAACATAACATTATTATTTTATTTCATAACGTGACTTCGTGTTCTAATATCATATTCCTTGTACATACATCTGTTCATCCATCCTCTATCTATAGCTGTAGCCTTACTCTTTATTTGTAACATGATGTAACTTAAGAAAGTATTAGCTTAGTAAGTACATATGAGATCTCACGAAACATTACAAAAACTTTAGATGTAAAAACAAGTCATTGAATCTTTGATATAATCATTATAGTACATACATACACTTCTTATGAATATATCTTTCATTTTTCCTTTTGTCCATATCAAAACTATTCATTTTATTCTTTAGAGCTCTGGTATTGCACTATTAACATTAACATCATTAGGACGCGTCGATAGCTAATCTCAAACCAAATGTGACAAGTCCACCTTGGGGACTAACATCATCTTTAAGTGTACAATGTCTTGATTATGTGGTGTGTGTGTATATATATATATACATACATATATTTTTGAGAAAACATCTTATGCATCATAAAATAAATGTTGAAAACATTCGTAAAAGGACATTCTTCAAATCCATCGTAAAATGGATCTTTTGAAAAAGAGAAATTCATAAACATTAATAACATAATAACATGTAACATTTCTCAAAATTTTTCATACTCCTTTATCATCTTGCAATGAGAATGTACTTACTTGGCTTGTAACAAATTACTTAATCTCTTGCAAGTGGATGGTTTTTCTAAACAAATTCATAAATTCAGCCCCGTAGTTAGTACTCAACGATTTTTCTAAAATTATAAAAAATTTCTACGACTCTGAAATTTTAATACAATGTTTTAAACATGCACACACATCATCAAATTAAATGTCATAACTTTTGAATCAATATAAGTATTTATTTCATATTTTATAAGTTACAAAACTACTGTTGGAAATATATTGCAAATAGTAAGTAATAAACAAAATTTATAAAAATCATCAAAATTGTAATGGCTTCAAAATTTTAACAAGATATACTAGACATCAAAATATATAACTAGATTTAATTTCATTAAGTTTGAACTACTATAAATATTTTTCTATATTTTAGAAGTCACAAAACAAAATGTCACTAGAAATAACCTACGGGCAATTAGCAATCAATAAATTTTCTAAAATCATACAAATTTTCAATTGATCTTAAATTTTAGCATAATATTTCTAACATTCACATATAGCTTTAAATTTATTTTCATCATATTTAGATCACTCTAAATATTTTTTTAATATTTTAACATTTACAAAAATGTTGTTGGAATTCTGCTGAAACAACTAAATAGTGCATTTTCTAAGATTTTTAACTTGATTTCTAAGATTTGCATGGAACCACAATTTTGCAAGCAATAACTACACATAATAAATGAGTATTCATGAATTTTTATGGTGTTAAATACATCTTGAAACATCCTCAAATAATTCATCAAAATTGAAGACATTCTAAGAATAACGATAAACAATATTTAGCATTAATTCTTCAGTAAATAAAAAATAGTGTGCTTAAACCTGAAATTTTTATGAGACATATATAACATATATATGAACAATTCCAAAAAGAATTTTCATAAAATCTTATTTTTATCTTTCCTAGCATATCCCGTAGTGTAGATTTTCAGCCTAAAAACGAGTTTAAGAGTAATAATCACAAAAAAAGAGTCATTTTTTAAACAAAACTAAACATTGAACCATACAAAATCATACCTACATATACTTTAATATCATAGTAAAAATTTTGTATGAAAATAGATAGAAAAACCGACATGGCAACTTGGCCAAAACTCTATTTCTTCACCATAAACGACTCTAATGATCATACCATGAACTTGTTCATTTAAGCTTTTGGTTTAGAGAAGGCTTTGTTTTTGACTTAAGAAATACTCATAAACATGTGTAGAGGCTTATGGAAGAGATTTGAGGATGGTAGTACTTTGGTTGAAGTTGTGTGAAGGATTGAAGAAAAGCATCTATAACTTTTTGGACATGAAGAAGAAAAGCACCAAACTATTTGGCTTCCTTTTTTTTTTACTCCCAAAACAACTTGTCATTTTGGGTTATCAAATCTTTAGTTTTTTTAATAAAAAAAACCAAAAAATAAAATAATAAAGGAAATAGTTTCTAAAAATTAAAAAAATTCTAAAATTCTAAAAATTAAAACAAATCCCCCAAAAATTCAAAAGATTAAAATTATCACATCTAAACAAATAAAAATTTAAGTAATTCATCAAAATAGACAATTTATAAACAAGAATCACAATAATAGGCATTTTATGTTGTTAGAATTTCTCTAGTTCATCTATTGCAAAAGTAATTAGTTCGTAATAAACTTTATAATCATAAATATTATATCCATAAACATCACACAAAATGTGCTTCTAAGTCATAATTTTCATTTACATTATCGCATAAAATCGTTTAACTTGCATATCATCTGTTAAGGAAAATAACGGGCATTACATTGCTATTGGTCATGCTTCATTGTTTTGTGACAGAGAGAAACAGAGGAAGATCAGAAGGAGAAGAGAGAGAAAATGAGGAAGAATAAAGAGGGGAGAGATTCGATCATGGAGAAGATTAAAAAATGGCATATGAAAAACTAGTAGGTAAATCGGAGAAAAAAACTAATAAGAAAAAAAGGAAAAAAAAAGTTGTGGCATTACTTTTTTTATGGCATTATGTTTTGTAGCATAAAAAATAATGTTGTAAAAAGATAGCATATTATGTAATTTTCTCTTAAACCTTTGCGCCTCTTCTTTTTGTTATTGTTGCTGCTTTGTTTTGTTTTTTCAAGTATTTTTTTAGTTGAATTTTAAAATTTACATTTTTGTGGTTGTTTGGATTTTTTTTCTTTTTTTAAAGTAAAATGCATGATGGAATTTCAAAACCATGCAATCCTATTTTGACATAATCTAATAATCTACATATGAGCATTGAGCAATTTACAGCCAAACCAATAATTTCGGGATAAGATTAATTACGCATCAATTATTTCGGGATAGGATTATTTTTGGATTAACTTTCTTAAGCATCAATTATTTTGGGATAAGATCACTTTTTGATTAACTTTCTGCTTCATAAATAGAAAAACAAAATCCCTCTTCTTAATTAAAGACAAAGAAGGAGAAATTTTTCACGCTAAAATCTAACTAAAATTAAAAACATATATATACAAATTATGATAATTTAATTGCTCAAAAGAGAAGGGATTGGTGTGGCGTTTAGATGCCAATTTGAAATCTAAATTCAAAATCTTTTTAATTCATAAAGTTAAATCATAGTTCATACTGTTTTATTATAACATTTTCTTTTATAAAAATTTAAATTTTTATTCAATCTTTTTGTTTAAATCTATGAACCAATAAGATGATTTACAATTCCGACCGAGGAAATAAATATAATTATCCCATTTGATAACGCAATTTGAACATACTCTATAATTCAAATTTTAGAAGACAAACACTATAGAATAAAATTGAATTAAAGCAACAACGATATAGTTTGAATATCGTTTTGAAACGTAATAATCACACATGCCTTAGTATTTTTTTCTTAGAGAAATATTATAAGTCTGTTTGATTCATAAATTTAAATAAAAAATTTAAATTTTTATAAAAAAATAATATAATAAAATAATTTAAACTATAATTTAAACCAACAAATTAAACAGGCTACTAATATAATCTGATAAGTCTCTCATACCTGTACAGAAGCATTGAGACGGCGAGGAGATAAATACTACTTGTTGTTTTTCTCGCTTACCCTCTAAGGTATGATAATTAATTGCTGAATAAATCCAACGTGGAAAACGAGAGCGCGGCGACCAACGACATTGTATTTATTTATAAATAGTTGAGTTCTGGTCGACAGCTCAAGCACTGACGATCCCATAACCCATACATGTCAACCAAATTCACTTTCTCTCTCTACGATTTCAATTCAAATTTGGGGATTTTCTTTCGTTGAATTATCTTTCTCTCTGCTCTCTTCTGCTGTGAATAATTGATATTTTCTCTCATCCGAGATAAAAAAAAGGAATATCAGTAAAATCGCCATCTGTGAAGGCCTGTTTGGTTCGAAGGAAAACTACAAACAACATATCGTTGGCCCTACGGTAATCTTCCCTTTACGTTTCTCTACCGCGTATCTCAGAAATCTTATCCACACTTCTGTCTGTTTCTCTCTCTTGTTTCTCTCTCCTCTTTTTTTTTTTTCTCTCTGTTACCCCATATCTAAATCTCATCGTTCATTTATTCCCTTGTTCAATCTTCACCAATTTTATTTTTTTTATTATTATTTTTTGGTCTATATTTTGTCGAAATTCTATCTGTTGAGGGGCTTATTGCTTTGGAGCTAGGGTTTTCTTTTTCTTCTTCTTCTCTCTCTTCCAAACCCTCGAATAATCGCTGTGCTTGGACGAACACATCGGTTTCCGATTCAATCGAGGGTCTTTCTTTTTCTTCTTTTTCTTTTGCTTATTTTGTTTTTGGTTTTTTTTGTTTATTTTTTGGGGGAAATTTTTCGTCGGAGAAATAGATGGCTTTGGTTTCGGTTCTTTTGGAGATTTTTCGGAGACCGACGATAGTGGAGGTTTTGGGCGAGCTCGTCCTCTTCATAGCGCCTCTGTGGATTGCGGTTTTCGTTGGGGTTCTTGTCGGCTGGGCATGGAAACCTAAATGGGCCAATTCGGTAGGTAGAGACATGGTGGATTGTTCTGTGTCCAAGCAAGAAACTTCTTCTTCTTCTTCATCATCTTTCTCTTGGCCGACGTCGTCAATGTGTTTCGGTTCGATTCCGAGCTTGAATTCTTTGAAATTACAGTTTCCGAGCTACATTCCGTGGATTTCCTATGATGGCGTTCAAGAGAAAGCTCTTTCCTTGCCAGCTCCGGCCAATTCTTCTGATTGCAGGTTCGTTGAAAAATTCTAACTGATAATTCTGCAATTTAATGTTAAAGTGTTATGTTTTAGGAATAAGAACTCAGATTATTTTAATCTGGTCGGTGACTTTCCAATTTAGCTGAATCCCCAGAGGTTTTCCTTTTTTGGTTTAATTGTTTTTTTAACTTATAAGGTCAAATTAGCTTAAGTTTTGCTTTAAGTTGTCTCTTTTTAGTTTAGAGTATGCTAAGAGTATAAGCAGGGAAAGTAGTTTCAAAACCCACTTTGGCAAATTTGGCTGAGTTCCAAGAGGGGTTTTTTTTGTTGGTAGTTCTTCACAGCTTGATAGAGAAGGTTCCTCGCTCGTAACTGGAGAAGATTTGGAGCACCTTTTTCGGCTTGTTGAGGAGAAAGATGGAGGTCCTTCTTGGATTCAGATGATGGATCGTTCTACCCCAACTATGGGCTATCAAGCTTGGCGCCGAGATCCTGAGGTACCTATAGACCCTCCATTCTCTTAATCCTATAAGTATATGCTTTGGCAGTTTATTAAGTATGTTCGCTTAATAAATTTATGGGAATATGGAAGAGATTGTAATTATAAGTGAGATGCATAATTCTTTGTGCGATTTGTTATATGATTGATTGGATTGTGTTTTGGTGTTTTTTTAGACTGGACCTCCACAATACCGTAGCAGAACAGTGTTTGAGGATGCTACACCTGAGCTGGTGAGAGATTTCTTTTGGGATGATGAATTTCGGACGAAGTGGGACGACATGCTTATATACTCTTCTACTCTGGAGGAGTGCCCAACCACGGGAGCCATGGTAGTGCAATGGGTGCGCAAGGTGAGGAGCGCTTTTTTTCTTCTTGTTGGAGTGATGCACGAGTTGTGCTGTTCGAATTTGGCTAATATCTTTGCAATCTTTTCTTTTCTGGAACAGTTCCCCTTCTTTTGTAGTGACAGAGAATACTTGATAGGTCGCCGTATTTGGGAATCGGGACGTTCATACTACTGTGTGACTAAGGTATGGGAAGGAAAAAGATATTTTATGCCCTCTTACCACCCTACTTGCCTTTTGGCTTTCTTCTCTCGTTCTGTCTTTAGCCATAGGAGCTTTCTTATCATTAGTTGCACTGATGCTGCTGTTTTGGTTCACGAGTCCAACTGGGAAGTAAAAAAGTGACTCCCACTCCAGAGCAAAAGTATCAGTCCTTAGGATTAGGAATGCACAGCTTGTGGCTTGTCATGTACTATATTTTGGATTTGTAGAGGTTCCCATTTCTGTAATTAACGTGTTTGTATGTTTTGAACTGTCTCAGGGAGTACCCTACTCTTCTGTTCCAAGACGTGACAAACCTAGGCGTGTTGACTTATATTATTCAAGTTGGTGCATTCGTGCAGGTGAAAATCATATATTGTCCATTAAATTACTTACATTTTAGTTTCTTCACTTTTGAAAAGTAGAAAACAGAGGTTTTGTTCTCAACTTGCTTTCCAAGTGAAGGACCTCTCTCTCTTTGCTCTGGTTTAAGTTCTAGAGGATAAATGTAAATCTTCTTTTCAAGTGGAGTATCTCTCTGTCATGCTGTGGTTATTGGTCTCAAAGATTGTCTTTTTTGTAATAAGTTAGTAAAGGTTTTGGAACAACAGAATGATTAAGATTTGTTTTCTCTATATGAACCAGTTGAATCAAGGAGAGGGGATGGCCAGCTGACAGCCTGCGAGGTTTTACTGTTTCACCATGAGGATATGGGAATACCTTGGGAAATTGCAAAACTTGGAGTCAGGCAGGGTATGTGGGGAGCTGTTAAGAAGATCGACCCCGGACTACGCAAGTATCAGAAGGAGAGAGCCTCGGGAGCCTCACCCTCGCGTTGTGCTTTCATGGCTCAGATCAACACGAAAGTCAGTGCAGAGTACCTGAGGTCTGTGGAAGATGCTTCCAATGATTTGACAGGGACTGAAAGTCCTAGCTCGTCCAAAAAACAAGAAGGAAAGAACCTACCTAAACTTATTCTTGTTGGTGGGGCTGTTATCCTTGCCTGCAGTCTTGATCGGGGACTATTGACTAAAGCAGTTATCTTCGGTATCGCCCGAAGATTTGCAAATATCGGAGGAAGAAGGTTGTGATCCGCTCTTATTTTTTGTAGTGTTCTTACAGAGGCAGTTAGAGTCTCCTCATTGTAACGTAAGAAAAAATTGCTCGATGGTGGATCTCCCCTCTCATCCGAGTCAGAGGTTGGAAGATTATTCTTTTTTCCCTTCTTGTTTAGGAAAAAGCTATAGAATGGAAATTCCTGGCAAAAAGAGGAACAGAAAAGTGAGAGAAGAGAGATTGGTAAAAAGAGAAGATATCATATAATTGTATTCATAAAAGTTGATGTCCTGAAAGAAAGATCTTCTGCGGCAAGAAAATAACAGTGATTTTCACTTTCTTTTTGTTTCTCTTTTTTTGCAAACCCCATTGAATACAGTTGTCAAATAACTATTTTCACAAGTATCTATTCGTGACTTCTTTGGTTAATTGTACATTTAATGCATAGAAGAACAAAATGTCTACTTACCGTCAGCGTTGTCATTTGTTGGCGATGTATTAAAAGGGAAAAGTTATTACGATTTTATTACAACGTATAAGAGTTTTATATTGTAGTTTATTTTTTTTTTATATTGTGGTTTATTTTTTCTTTATATTGTGGTATGTGAAAATTTTATATTGTAATTGTTTTAATTATGTAGTTGAAACGAGATTATTAGACACACTTTATCATATCCTAATGGGTTTGCATCAGGCTTCCATTGGCAACGCTCATCCTTGTCGGATTCATCCAATTTGGCAATTTGCACCTCTTATTCAACTATTTTTATTTAGTTTTTTTCCTTGGCAAAATCTATGTATATATATTGTAGCTCGAAGAAGTGAAGGCGTAACATAATATTTATTGATAGACTAGTGTTTAATGTTATAACCTTATGTCACTGTGTATATTTTATTCATTTTTGTGTGCTGAAATGGTCTTGGTGTAGTGTTAAGAACCACAATCCTCCTCTTTGAACTCTGATTTAATCTCTTTAGATAAATGCCAGACAATCCTTTGTTTTTCAGCTACCGGTAGGCATGGGTTCCATATGACACTGGCTTTTTTGTTGGGAGGCACATCAATCAATGGATGAAAATAGACGTCTCAAGACTAAAACTTTAGGTTCACATTAATCAATGGACGAAAATAGACAATGTCTTGTTCAAGACTAAAATCTTCTTGATTCCCATTTAGTGGTTTATAAAATCTTATAAAACAATTTGATATACAAATTTATTCATTGCCGTCAATAGGAGAAGCCAAATTCACACATTTTAAACACGAGGGTAAGAAAAGGAAATTCTCTGGTCTTTGGACTTCAACAATGGGAATTTGGCAATTTTAGAGATCTTTTAATAGAAAAAGGAGAGAAGTTCGTGACTTTCATGACATGACTCGACAATTGCACACCATACATGCGGTGGTTGGAAAACATTCATATCAATGAGCATCTCATGTGACATGAGACACACGCTTTTCTAAGTTGTACATGGTTATGACTGTTTCAGCAGCCAAATATTCAATTTGTCCAACCTTTTGGTGGGATATCTTCTCCAACGTCCACCAGATCAGGAATGCCGAGAGCACTTAGGAAGCCAGTTTCATCCAATGGTTTAAATATTATTACTTTAGTAATTTATATTTTGTGTAAAAAATATTATTAACAAAATTAATTTGGAGAAAAACTTTAGGTTTTGAACCAAATTTTCAAGTGGTTTTTTTTGGGTTAATTATAAAATTATATCTCTCAGTTTCAACGATTTTTCTATTTATTCTTCTATTTTTAGAAACTATAAAGGTATTTTTTAAATTTAAAAAACTTGTTTCAATTTTATCCTTATAGATAGAAAAAAATTAGATAAAAAGACATAATTACTTTTAAACAGTTATAAAAAAATATCTCATAGAAGTAGAAACATAAAAAATTCAAAAACAAAACATTAAATTTCAAGAAAAATTTCTTAAATTTTATGACTTTTTAAATGTTAAAATATTTTTTTAAAATTTTCTTAAAAAAATATTTTTTAAAAATAAACTCGATCTAATTGAGAGTATGTTTGTTTTATCTTTATATATTTTTTTCAAAAAGTATGCGAGAAATAAAATTAAAACAAAATTTTTAAATTCAAAAAATATTTTTATAATTTTTTAAAAATATAAAAATAAATTAAAAAATAATTAAAACTATAAAAAATAATTATGCACTTATAATTATGACTTGGGTTTAGACATGAAGTGGACCCATCATGTACAACACCTGACTAAGAATTACATTTTTTTTAAAGAATATTCCACTAGATTCCACAAGGCACACGTCTTTGAGTACTCTTCAACCCTCCTTTAGCATTGGGTCAGGGTCACCACCAGATCTTTAAAGTTTTATTTTAAATAAATCATGTATTTATACTTTTTAGATTTTATTCACCTGAAATATTTATTCATTTTTAAATACAAAAAGATATTTATTCATTTTCCACTCTCTCTCTTGAATTGAAGTAACGAAATAGTGAATAAAACAGTTGTAGAAGTGAGTTTAGTCCCGCGGTTTTAGCATTATCCTAACGTTGAAGGATTGGAGTGGGATGATGTACATTTTTTAATGTATTTCCTCATTTTTAGGTGTGATGTGGATAAAGATGATATTTTTACCCCGTGGATATAAGTACTTCCCCCAATAACACATATACAAACAATATTATATTATATAACGGTGGGGTGGATACGAGGGCTAAAATTAGCCTCTGAGTTGGGGTAGGGTTGTAATGCCCTTATTTTTTTATTTACATATTATATATGTCATATATATGTGTTGATATATAATAATATTTTTGGTTTTTTAATGTTTTGGTTTATTTTTTAGTTCTTGGATGGAATATTAGAAATTTGGTTTTATATTGTTGGATTTTGGATTTAGTTTAAAGACTTTGATTGCTGAAGTCTGACTTTGATTTTAAAGATTTTGGTTTGTTTTTTATAAGATATAGTGTGGCGCGTTGATCAATTTTACCTTAAATATGGCAAAATTTGTTTTGGTTTTTATAATTTTACAACAATTTTTTTAACTCTTCATGGATAGAGGGATAAGATATGGGATTCTAGTGATACTAGCCATAGACATTTGAATGCCCTCTTTCAAAACTATAACACTTAGAGATTGTAGTAGTTTAGAAAAATATTGTGTAATGCAGTCGGATTATCTTCAAAGAGATGTGTGAAATGTGAAATGGAACGATTATATAAGATCAATGGCACGTTGAAAGATATTCGAGAACAAGTTTGTAAAGTAAATTTCGAAAGAAAAGACTGAGCTAAGACCAGTCACTTAATTCTCACTTAATTGCGCAGAAATTTTGAGTGTTGTTTACCTTTTTTTTTTTAATCTTTTATTTTAAATCTATTCAAACGATATACTTTTAGTTTCTTATTTTATCGAATGTATATTTTCATATTAGATTTACTATATAAATGTAAATATTTTCTTAATCAATTTTCAATATTTTTTGTTGAACATGAGGAGAGGGATTTGAACTCTTCACTTTTAGACGGAGTCATGAGTGGTTTTACTATCCTTCTCATGTTGCATTTCTTTGGTTTGGAAGTTCCATAATGTTGTCAAGCTATGTGTGTAACCATGATCAATCTTCAGTATCGGCCTAAGTAATTCACCAAAAAACCTTCAGATCAAGAAACAAGAGAAGTTTGAAAATTTATTAAAAAACTTTACACAAAAACAAGTGTTGCGTGTGTTTTTGTTTTTGTTTTATTCTTATTTTTAAAAGTTTTAATTTTTTTTATTTAAAGATAATTTAATCATTTTAAAGGTTAAAAATAAGTATTCACTGAAGTAAGACACATATTAGTGCATCAAATTATCAAATCTAATTTGAAGGTATATATTCGATGAAATAAAAAACAAAAGTCTAGTTTATGAATTAACGTAAAATAGGGGTATAAAAAGATGAATATCCAAAATTTTTAACAAGAGACGGATTAGATTGAATATGTGGCATTGATTCAAAATTTGAGATCTCTTTACAATTACCATCAAACTTTCATTCAAAAAAGAAACGTAAAGAAAACCAAGAACGATCATGGAATGTTAATGATGAACAATTCCTATAGTCGCAAAAGCGTTCAATCCGTCAATCACACCACTTAGAGGAGACACTTAGGCTATGGCGCACCATATTAAAATACCATATTGTATAATAATACACTAATATAATGTTTGGTATGATCATTAAATTGTATAAATTAATATGGATGATAAATTAATACGACATACGACCCATTTTTGGGGTATTGTATTGTATTATTTTATACCAAGTCCATGGTTCTTATCAGAGTTAGATCTTAGGGTTAGGTCAACGCAAAAATTGGACTAGAACCTACAATTTTCTAAATTTGAGGGTAAATTTATATCTTTATAAAATTGTATTTTAGCCTCTCAGCTTTTTAAAAATTGGATTCTGACCCCTATTTTTTAAAAATTATATTTTCACCCTTTAATTTGATAAAATTATATTTTGACCTTAAAATTTAAAAAAATTAACCCTCAAACTTTAGAAAATTACATTTTAACCCTTTGTATTATACATTATGCATCAAACATTGTATTATAATAATACAACAAAAAACAATAAAATCTAATATATCTTATGCAATACAATAAAATATGACATACCAAACATAGCCTTACAGTCATGTTCAAGAATCCCTGAGCACAAAATGAGTACAAAAACTTTAACGGCGAAGTCATGTTTGTATCTCGGTATGTATGAATCCTCGGTCAAACCAGAATTCAGAGTTCAAGACTGGAAAGAGTGGGAGAGAGAAATAGTTAAAGTGGAAGACAAAAGGTTTTGATTTATATAGAGAGTGGGGAAAACTAAGAGTTATGGACCCGGACAACGATTTTAACTGTAATGCACTCTTGAAATAAAGGGATTTTCACAAAATGACCTTACTTTCGGTTTTACATGACACTCTTAACACAGTTTTTGTTGTTGCACAAGCCTCAAATGAATACCTTTTTTGTCCGCATTAGGAAGGTCACACTCCATCGTGATAATCCACCTTGTAGGAGCACCATATTATCATGAATCTTCTCCATCTCATGTGCTTTTTTTTTTTTTACAGAATTTTCATTCTTTTCCGTCAACAAAAAGGGCCCACCATCTTCACATTTTTTAATCCGGCTATAGTTTGAGGGTTGTACTTGGCTCATCGAGGCTTAGTTCGGATATTACTTGTCAGTACATAAGATTTTATCTTAAAAAGTCAACCTAATTGAGAGAAATAGCTTACATTTTTATACATCATTCATATTTGATGTAGGACTTTTTGCATAACCAATAGAAGCATCACAATTTTGTTCAATTATTTTCTTTTGTTTAAGTTTGATTATGTTTCGGGTAAAAACAGGTCATGTTCCTCGACATTAACATATTAAGATTTTTGAAATAAAATGTTGAAACATATAAATACCCCTCCAAAACTCAAACTACCATATAATATGATTATAAACAATCACATGATAATATGATTTGTGAATATTTTTTCCAAAGATTGTTTTTTTGTAAATTTATTGTTAGACTAAACTTGCAATTTCAAGTCTGCAAATATGTTTGTTCATAGATTCATTTTTTTGGAGCAATGCTAACTAACAATTGTATTGTTTACTATTTCCGCTAACTAGCAATGCTGTAGTGAAGACACGTGTTCCCAAAAATTTGTAGGGACCATGATGAATTGGGCTGGTTAAATTACTGGCAATTAGCTAGATAGTTGGCACTTTTAAAAGGTCTAAGATTGTCTTTGGCTAATACTTTTCCGGAATGCATAGCAGGGTTAGCTCTTGCTTCGTTGTCAAATCCTATGACCCTTCTCTTTTAAAAACAAACAACTTTCTAGAATGAGTGTTAAAGCATCTTTACCTCTCCGGTGATCTTTGAACTCCCATGTGTGTGCTCAATGTTCCATTCTTTTTGGTACACAAAATTGAAACGTACATGGACATCAACTTAACCAAAGAGACATCCTAATGCCACCGGATGTGCGTGTCACACAGGATAGCTTTTCAAGTGTCATAGCAAGTAGAGTAAGATAACGTTGAAGCAAATGAGTTCTTGGAAGTGTTGGTGCAAAATTTCGCCCAACATCTTGGGTAAATTAGAATCAAAAGAACGATTAAGCCAAAAAAAAAAAATGGATGAACACTCATAGAACACAAATGGCCTCGAGATATAAACCAGAATCTTTATTCTCTTTTTATTATATTGAAAATCTTCTTATTTTGATGCTAATATCATTATCAAGCACATTTTAACTCGATGGTCTTTTTCAACTCTGAGTGTCTTTTGAGCTTCCTTTAGTTTTGTACATGGGCTGGGGTTGACTTTGACTTTAGCAGAGCATTGGTTTGGGAGGTCGGCTTCGCCTAAGCATGAGCTCGAGAGGTTGACCGAGCATGGACTTCGACGTCTTTAGCCAAGCGTCGGGCTTGGAAGTGAGGTTGGCTTTGGCTAAGCATAAGCTGTGGTTTGATTTTTATTCCGCTCTTGAATGAACCCAAAAAGACTGCGTAACTAAAAAGAACTTGTATAAGTTAATTGCTTTAATTTTTTTTAGTTTCATATAATACTTGAATTTCCAAAAACAAAACAAAAAACAAGAATTCAAAACCAAAAGCCCAAACTTTATTTTTGTTTAAGAATCTTATATTGTTTGCGACTTAAAACTCTAGACCTTAAACCAATCTCTCAAACGCGTAAAACTTCCGCAAGAAACAGTGCAAAAGAAACTTAGGCAAGAACAAAGAACAAATACTTAAAGAAGAATGAATATATTGATTTAATCCAGATTTTTTAAGATTCCTTTACAATTTTACAAACAATTCTTCGAAAACAGAACAGAAACATAACAATCAAAGAATCCTATATGTCTTTCTCTAGCTATATTCTTTCTTAAAGAAGAAAGAAGAAGATTTTCGATCCGTAGACCAGATCAATAACGAACAATCGTCTCGAAACAGTTGAGGCCGTCAAACTCTGGCGCCGATCTGATCTTCTTCTGCTGGTGCTGCTGATTCATTATCTTCTTCTTCTTCTTCTCCGGCTCGAGTTCTCTGTTTCCGGCAACTTTCTCCGTCGCCTTTTCGTTAATGATCAAGACCTTGTTTGGCTGCGAAGAAGAAGAAGAATAAGAGGAGGAGGAGAAGGACCTTAGCGTCTTGGCGAAGAGCAGGTCAGCGCACAAGGCGTCGAAGCAGCTGAACATGGAATTCATCGTCGAATTTCTGGATTGTTCTTAGAACAAGATCAGCAAGATCTTTGAGAGAGAGAGAGAGAGAGAGAGGAAGTTGTTTGTTTGAGTTGTGTGTGAATTTGGAGGAAAACTGGGAAGAAAGGGTTTGGTATATATAGGTGGGAAGGGAAGAAAGAAAAGGGAAAGAGGAATTTCCTTGGTTTCCTGATTTTGGAAGTATTGAAGGACGCGTACAAGGAAGGAAGAGCGAATAAAACACGGACTTTGCTTGGCAACAGCGTGATAATTCATCAATTATAAGCCGTTTTGGGTCCTTTGTGGAGTGCTCAAGTAAATGGACAATTTTTTTTTTTTAAGTAAATGGACAGTTGTAAGACAATGGAAGGCACCTACGTACTCCCCCCGTCAAGTAACTTATTTGACCGTTGGGTCGTTTTGACTTTGAAATTTCTTTGGCTTTATTATTTTATTCTTTTTTTTTCTATTTTAAATGAAAATGAAAATATATTTGGTTTTACTTTTTATCTATTTTTAAAAAAGATTGTAAGATATTTGGTATTATTTATTTTAACCAAAATTTTTAATTGCTAAAGTATAACATGTCAAGTAAAAGTGAATTATATTGTGTGAAGCTTTCAGATGCTAGGATATTTATAACTAAAATTAGTTCAAACTATTCTCTCAAATACCCTGTTAAATCTTGAAGTTCACTTTAAACCCTCCTAATTTTTAGGAACTAGATAGCATGGTCGGCACATTCTGTTTATTTCAAAACTAACCAAGTTTGAGTTTTTCTTTTCAAAGTTTTAGGAGGGTTTTTGTTGTTTTAATGATAATAAATAGTACTCTTAGGATTTTTTTTTTTAAAATACTCTCATGTTTTTCTTAAAAATATCTTCCTTGTGCCTTGAGATCTTTTTAGGATATTAGGGTTATGTTTGACATAAACAATTCTAATTAACAAACATTATAAAGCTCTCTACAATAAGAACAAAACGTTGCTATAGTGTAAAGGTTTTCCATGTTATAGTTTTCAAATTAATATTTTCAGTTTTAACTACTCTTTCAAGCACCCTATAAATGTCATTCAGTTTTAACTACTCTTTTAAGCACCCTATAAATGTCATTCTCATCCTACTAACTAATTAACAACATTTAATGATTAAAAAATGAGCAAATTTAAAAAAAAAAAAAAAAAGATCTGGTCCATCCGCCCCCGCCCCCAATCTATCCATAGTTGGCTCGAGACTCCCCCTATCACCCCTCTAAGGGAAGTCACATGGGACGATGGGAATCACAATGCAGACAAAGAGGAGAAGGCTTGCATTAGAGGAGCCGAGGGAAAGACCCGTATCAGAGGGAAGTCAAGTGGGGATTCGGACCAACCAGCGACAAGGCCTCAGCATTGAAAGGGGGTTTAGGTGCTATGGGTGGTGGCTAGGGCAAGGAGGCGAATGAAATCAGATATCAAAATTTTTTAATATTTTTTCAAAAAGATTACTTTTTTAAAAAATCTAAAAATATTTTAAAACTTTTTTAGTTTTGCGTTAATTAAATGCTAAAAACCGAAAAGACATTTCATGTCCAAAATAAAACGACTTTAGGATAGGAAAGTGGTACCTTTAATTATGTAAGCATGTCGTCTAGAAAACACATGTTACCAACTTAGCTTTATATCTCTAAAGTTAAACTCGTTTGTTGAGGTGGGACAATAAGCTCCAGGTGGCACATTGGCAAGCAGACGCGTGTCCCTTTGGTGAGCAGATT
Source organism: Artocarpus hirsutus (assembly GCA_946598075.1). Classification (NCBI taxonomy): domain Eukaryota; kingdom Viridiplantae; phylum Streptophyta; class Magnoliopsida; order Rosales; family Moraceae; genus Artocarpus; species Artocarpus hirsutus. The sequence continues at coordinate 24,952 of CAMOHE010004378.1, forward strand.
TCCGCACAACCGTAGGAGCTCTCATCCGAAGCTGACAAGTGTCCCCTTAATTTTGAACGTGACTAAGCAATGCCGGGTGGTTGGGGCTGTCAACCACACTTTGCTGCCTATAAATACATAAGTTGTGAAAAGGCCTCGGGACACGGTTTTATAGCGTGTGATCCCTGCCAGCAGACTCGCATTTCTTTTTGTTCAGTTAATAAAAAGGTTGGGTTTTCCGTACGTTGGTGTGTTGCCTTTGAGTGTGCCTACAAGTTTATTTTTGAGTGCGAGAGTTACACACTTGAGGGTTGGAGCGGCCGACTAAGTGTGTGACTTAGTGCCATCATAGGGAGGAATTTAAGTCTCCGAACCGACCGTGTGACAAGTACCATGTATGTGTCTTTTGTTGGAGTAAAATAAAATATCTATCTAAGGGCTTGTTTGACACACCGTATTAATATTGTATTTTTTATATATAATACAATATAATGTGTCAAACATGTCTTAAAAAACTATGATATCTCTTTCTTTTCTTTTTTTTTCTTTCCTTGCTATACTAAAATATCTAAAATGTGAAGTTGGGAGATGAGGGGATAAAGAAGTCTAGAAAAACAGTTGCATTATTTCTTATATTGCCAGCAATTAAAGAAAGACTTAGAAGTGCCAAATTAAAACTTGAATTTGGAAAACATCACATAGTTATATTAGGGTTTATAAGAGTACTTTGATCAAATGAGTAAAAATAAAGGTTAAACAGATGAGGAGAGCATGGGGGAGGGGGGGAATATTCTCATTAATTCATGAGAGTTATACCTTCTCTTTTTTTTTTTTTAATATATGAAATATACAAGGGAACAGTACTCGCTTAAGCATTGTCCTTGATTCCCAAAAGCTTAATAAGGCGGAAACTATAAATTGTTTGGTCTTATTGATTCATCCATATGACTATTATGGCATTTTTGGTAGGAGGGACTGAAAGATTCATAGAGTGATTTAAACTCTACAAAAAGTGTAAAGCTTTTATATACTATATAATATATGGTCCAAACTTAAGAGTTGACATTTTTGTTTAAACACCCTGTATATATCAACTACTTAATGCTTATAACTATTACCTCTAGGGTTGAAATTTTTCGTTTAAACACCCTATATATATCAACTACTTATGCTTATAACTATTATCGTAAAGATTTTTTTATTCGTTTGAAATACTAGAATTCAATGAAAAAACGTTCTTATAACAATTAACATCAACAGCAGAAAGATTTTTATAATTTTTTTTCAACATAACGATTTTTTCTGATTAATCCCTAATTATACTAAATGCTCTTATATTTACATGCTAAAAAGAGAAGAGAAAAGGCAAAGATTAAATCCCAATATTTGACGGAGTTGCGAAAATAATCGAAACAAGGAATGATGATAAAAATAAAAAGAAAGAATATATTAAATTAATTTAGATGTTTGAGACTTTTATACTATTATAACCAACCTTTCAATCACAAATAAAAAATTAAAATAAAAAAAAAGAGAGACCAAGAACAATCAAGAGTATTCCAATCAGTCACATTATTTGTACGTTATAATATAAAATTTCTTGGCCTTAAACCTAGTCACTCAACTAATAAAGAATAAAGGTCTCAAAAATTTTGAGCCCATCAATCTTCATGGGAGGTTCTTCCTTGACATCTTGCTTTTCTTTCTTGTTTTCCTTCGATTTGTCACCGTTTCTTGGAAACACATGTTGCATCGAAAACAACCGCACAATCTCGCCGGCAAAGACGGAGTTATTCGTCGAATTGTGCCCCCCGGCGGCTACTTCAGCTGAGCAAATCTCGTAGAGAGCGGAAAGCCAATTCATGGTTTGAAAGTTTTTGGACTAAGAGAGAGAGTAATTAAAGAGATTCTTTGCCTTTGAGAGATGATTGATTTGTTTGTGAGGAGATATGGTAAAGAGGGGTTGTGATTATATAGAGAGATTCAGAGGAATTATTTTCGGCTAAGGAAAACTGAAAAATAATGGGACTCTGTTTCCTAATATTAAAAGGTTTCTGCTCTTTTGTAAAATCTTGAAAGTGCATGAAAAACCATAACTCTCGTTACTTTCGGCTAAGAAAATAGATAAAGCTTTAAAAAAAAGAAAAAGAATGATTGATAATGTTGAGATATGGCTATGTGTTTCCAAGTTTTAAACTTTTTTTTTTTTTAAATTGAGTTTTAAACTCTTTGTGCACATTATCTTTAAGTTAATTCATACTTGGATTATTTAAAAAATATTCTAAATGGATTAGATTGTAATTTTGTTTGATAATTTTAATATATTGGTAGACATTTCAATTTTCAAATCCAAACAACCTAAATCCTTCCATACAAAAAAAAAATAAAAAATAAAAAACCAAAAACCATTGAACCAATTAATTGGTTTTCCGTTTTATCTACAAATCAGATTACATACTTAATGGAAAACTAATTTCGTTTGATTTGATCGGGTTAAGGTAAATCATAAATAAGGGATCGCAACATTTAATAAGAAAAAGATACAAAAAGGGTCACCATTATTTACACATTACCATCATACATACATACATATATATATATATATACACACACACACACAAAGATTAATAATAACCTTTCTTGTTTTGAAGGGATTTAGAATAACCTTTCTCAATATTTATAATGCGTTTGAGAAATTCGCATGTTGTAGTTTTTCGAACAACATTGGTTCAAACCATGCTTTTAAATACTATGTTTTTTCTTCTTCCTTTCAATAGAAAAACTATTTTTAAAATATTCTTAATTGATCTCTCGAAAAACAAATGGCCTCCTTTCAATAAAAAAGAAGGCTCTGTCAAATAAAAAGTTCTAAATGATATTCATCTTCATTAACTAGTTACGAGGGCGTCGTAAAGAATTCAACTAAATACACTTCATCAGTTTAAAATACATGAAAGATTATTTTTTAAAGTCTAACAATACGAAATAATCTGTCTTTGAAGAATTAATATCAAATTAATCTTTGCTTTATATAAAAAACTTGAAAACAGAGCTTCGTTCCCCGTGACACAAATAAAAAAAAAATGGTAATACGCAATATAATCGCGTGAAACAATAGGCAAAATTAAAAAGAACAAATTCAATTAATCTCGAAGCTATTTTACAATTACGGAAAAAAAAAGAAAAAAAACTAAAAAATGAAAATCAAATCTGAGAATCCTATGCATCCTATCCTTGCGATTCCTCCGATCAAGAATTCCTACGAGCCACACGATTCGAAAAACTATCTAAAATTCACTTTTTTCCGTTAAAGATCTCAGATTCGCGCCAGAAAGAAAGATGAAATCGTCAGTACGGGACGAGCGTCTCGAAGCAGTCGAGTCCGTCGAACTCCGGCGCCGATCTGATCTTCTGGGGCTTCTTCGTCTTCGTCTTCGTATTCTCGGCCAATTCTCCGTTTCCTTCGGATTTCTTTCCGATCGTCTTCTCCGTCGCCCCGTCGTGTCCTGGCGCAGATTTGGCGTCGCCGGCGATGGCGTAGTAGGCCCCGGCATTCGCCGTCACGGACTTCCCCAAGACCACTTCGGCGCAGAAGGCGTCGAAGCAGCTGAACATCGAATTCATCTTTGAGTTTCTTGAAGCAGAATTCTAGGGAGAGAGAGAGAGGAGAGAAGGTTCGGGAAGATTGCTTTTGTAGAGATTGGGGAAGACGCTCTTGAGAGAGGGGAAAAGGCGGCTGCACTGTGGAATACAAGCCTACAACCTACCGACGTGGACTCGGTCAACTTTAGTGTTTTCAACTTGATGATCGACAACTTTGTAGTTTCACCTTTTTGCTTATTTTGACTTGAAATAATAGAATTCAACCAACCAAGACCGACGGCAGAAAGTTTTTTTCAACTTTTTTTCAACGTAATGCTTTTTTTTCTGATTAAACCCCAATTGTACTAAATGCAATGCTATTATATTTACACGCTAAATAGAGAAGAGAAGAGGCAAAGATTAAATCGCAATATTTTATAGAGTCATGGAAACAAGGAATGATAAAAATAAAAAGAAAAAAAATATTAAATTAATTTAGATGTTTGAGACTTTCTATTATAGCAACAAACCTTCCCATCACAGATAAAAAAAAATAAAAATAAAAAAAGACCAAGAACAAGCAAGAGCATTCCTATCTGTCACATAATTTATACGTTATAATATAAAATTTCTTGGCCTTAAACCTAGTCACTGAACTAATAAAGAACAAAGGTCTCAAACCTAGTCACTCAACTAATAAAGAACAAAGGTCTCAAAAATTTCGTGCCCATCAATCTTCATGGGAGGTTCTTCCTTGACTTCTTGCTTTTCTTTCTTGTTTTCCTTCGATTTGTCACCTCTTCTTGGAAACACCTTTTGCGTCGAGAAAAACTGCATGATTTCGCTGGCAGAAACGGAGTTATTCGTCGAATTCTGCCCTCGGGAGGCTACTTCAGCTGCGCAAATCTCGTAGAGAGCGGAAAGCCAATTCATGGTTTGAAAGTGTTTTTGGACTCTGAGAGAGAGAGAGTAATCAAAGAGATTCTTTGCCTCTGAGATGATTGATTTGTTTGTGAGGAGATGTGGTAAAGAGGGGTTGTGATTATATAGAGATTCGGAGGAATTATTTGCGGATTATGAAAACTGAAAAATAATAGGACTCTGTTTCCTAATCTTAAAAGGTTTCTGTTCTTTGGTAAGATCTTGAAAGTATAACAGAATGTACCCATGACTCCCGTCACTTTCGGCTAAAAACTAAATAAAGCTTTTTTCAAAAAAAAGAAAGAATAAAAATAATTGATAATGTTGAGATATGGCTATGTGTTTCCGAGTTTTAAATTTTTTTTAAATCGAGTTTTAATTCTTTATGCACATTATCTTTAAGTATTCATATTTGGATTATTTAAAAAATATCCTAAATGGATTAGATTGTAAGGGCTGTTTGGCAATTGTGGTTCCCACCACAACCTCAATTATGAACAGTAAAAAGTTCTCATATGCTACAGTAATAATTAAAAAATTGCTACAGTAAAAAGTTCTCACATGCTACAATAAAAGTGTTTCCCTTGGTTCCCACTATTCTTTCAAACACTCACGTAATTTTGTTTGATAATTTTAGTATATTGTTAGACATTTCAATTTTCAAACGCAAGCAACCTAAATCCTTCCATACAAATAAAAAATGAAAAAAGCAAAAACCATGAACACTTATGCTATTGAACAAATTAATTGGTTTTTTATCCATAAATCAGATTACATGATAGAAAATTAATTCCGTTCGATTTGATCGGTTTAAGGTAAATCATAAGGGGATCGCAACATTTAATAAGGAAAAAAAATACAAAACGGGTCAGCATTATTTACACATTACCATCATATATATATATATATATATATATATATATATATATACACTCACAAAAAAATTAGTAAGAACCTTTCTTTTTTAAGGATTTATAATAACCTATCTTAATATTTATAATGTGCTTAACAAAGTAAGCTACAATATAAAACTTTCACATATTAAATTTTTTTAATAAAAAAAATATGCAAATCATATTCCTAAACACCTAGCATGTTCTTCTTTCTTTAAATAAAAGAATGAATCTCCCAAAAAACAAATGGTTCTCCTTTCAATTTAGAAAAAAAAAAAAAAAAAACAAACAAAGCTCTCTCAAATAAAAAGTTCTAAATGGTCTTCATCTTCATTAACTAGTTAGGAGGGCGTAGTAAAGAATTCAACAAAATACACTTCACCAGTTCGAAATATATGAAAGATGATTCATAAAAGATGATTTTTAAAGTCTAAGAAGGTCATAGTGGTAGAACTGTTGGTTAGTACGGTAAAAACCATAACATGTGAAGACATTACATTGTAACAATTTTTTTGTGAGCATACAAGAGCTTTATATTATTCTAAACTGAAAAATTAGTTAAAACCAATTAATGTAAAAATATATTTTAATAAATATATTATTTCTTTCAAGAATTAATATGAAATTAATCTTTGCTTTATATCAAAAACTTGAAAAACAGGGCTTCGTTACTCGTGACACAATTAAACATATATATATACTAATACGCAATAGAATCGCGTGAAACAATAGGCAAAATTAAAAAGAAGGAACAAATTCAATTAATCTCGAAGCTGCATTGCAGTTACGAAAAAAACTAAAAAAGGAAAATCAAATCAGAGAATCCTATGCGTCCTATCCTAGCGATTCCTCCGATCAAGAATCCCTACGAGACACACGATTCCAAAAACTATCTAAAAGTCACTTTCTTCCGTCAAAGATCTCAGAAGTACGGAACGAGCTTCTCGAACCAATCGAGTCCGTCGAACTCCGGCTCTGATCCGATCTGCTGCTGCTTCTTCGTTTTCGTCTTCTCGGCCAATTTTCCGTTTCCTTCTGATTTCTGTCCGATCGTCTTCTCCGTCGCTCCGTCGTGTCGCGGTGGAGACTTGGCGTCGCCGGCTACTGCGTAGTAGGCCCTGGCATTCGCCGTCACGGACTTCCCCAATATCACTTCGGCGCAGTAGGCTTCGAAGCAGCTGAACATCGAATTCATCTTGGAGTTTCTTGATGCAGAATTCTAGAGAGGGTTTGGGAGGATTGCTTTTGCACGAGATTGGAGATGCAGCTCACGATTAGATTTGATATATAGAGAGAGGGCAAAAGGCGGCTGCTTTGTGGAGTCAGTGCTGGAATACAACCTTGCAACATTCCCACGTGGACTCGGTCAACTTTAGGTCAAGTTGATAATCAACTACTTTGAAGTTCAACCTTTTTGATTATTTTGACTTTGAAAAGTTTTTTTTTTTTTAAGATTTTTTCATTTAAAAGATTATTCTACACGTTTTTTTAATATTGAAATTGATAGAAATTACATGAAAAATAAAAAAAAAACATATAAAACAGACCATTTCTAAAACGGTTCAAAAAATAGATTGTTGCCTGCATTTTTTTGAGTCATACGGTGGAATTTTCTTAGAAGTAAAAAAAGTTTAAGAAAAATCAAGGTCTGTTGTTTTGACGACTATTTGAATTGTTTAAGTATTTTTTATATAATTCTTATTCACGTGATCAAGTTTTAAATATTAAATTTAAATTGTTAAACAAGCGAAAAAGGGACAATCAATAAAAAAAAAGACAAAGTTAACTACACATTTCATGAAAAATAAATCTTACATTATAAAATTCACAAATGAAGCACTCCTAATATTTGTGGTGTTTAACAACGATGATGTCCCAAGCATTTTTTAGAAAAAAAAAATTTATCTCATGGAGATCTAATATTTCCTCCATAATCTCACGTCGAAAAAACAAAGAATTTCACTTACCAATATGCAAAATATTTATGGATGGTCTCTCTTTTTATTAGAGAAAAATTTTGTATGATAAAAAAAAAATTCTACTCAACCATCATATTACAAAATTCCATTATTTATAAACATACTCTCTTTGAAAATAATAGATAATTCCTTCATGTTCGAACACTTTAAATGAAAAGCAAAACTCCATCGTCATTTTTTGCGTTAAATTTACACATGTTATATCTGGTGTCAAACTTTTTTAATCAAGATTTTGGTGTCAAATTTAACACTAAATATGATGTTTGTTAATTTTTAGTATTTGATCACCGTCAATCGACGTATTAACTTTTTAATTCATTTAATCTATAAAATACTTTGACTTTTAAATTATTTTAAAAGTAAAAATTACTCTAAGTTAGTTGGGTATCAAAATCTCATATATTCTATCCTTGGAGTAATTGCCCAAAAGTTAAAAAAAAAAAGATGGAGGAAAACTGGAGAACCCTAATTCAATTAAATTTGGAAATTAATGAATTTATTTTTTAAATATTCATAACAAATGTTATTTCGTCCAAAAAAAAATAACACATTTCAAAATTTAGGGATGAATATGGATATATATTATTGTTTATAAGGCACAAGGGGTATGTTTTAATTTCGGAATGAGGGCATGCGAAATAAATGACATAGTTTTGAGAGATTCATAAGATTCATAAAAATTTTCCAGATATGAATATGTATTCAAATATACAAACCAAATGGGACATTAATAAGTAATATGAAAATGGTGTTTTGCAAAATCAATTAAAACTCATTAATTTGAACTCAAACAATATGAAGCTCTCATATGTTATAGTACTTTTATTTCAAACTCTCAGTTCCAACTCACTTCTTAATAATTGGAATATGAAATAAATGAGTTACAAAACTTAGCATACCAAACTTTAGAAAACCTCAGTTAATAGGCTATTTGAGTGCAAACAAAGTCTACACCAAACAAGATACCGAAAATACCTCTTCCCCCCTCTCTCGTCAATATCGTTCTCACTTTTGTTCTCTCTCTCCCCATTGACATCTCTCCTCAAAATCCCTTTCTTGACCTTAAATAGCTTCGATGGTGCTAAACGCCCCCTTATGGTGAATAAAGAATGGCTGGAGCCATCGTTTGTGGCAATCATAATGGCGAGGATAAGTTTGATGTTAGCATTGGTAATGAGGTCGAAGAAATCAACGATTTTGAGCATGAGAATCATTGGTTTTGAAACGGATATGGTTTTTAAGATGGATCAGTGCTGCTCCAGCGACAATGTCGGTGGTTTCGCCACGGTACATCAATACTGGGAATGCAAATCTTCATGGTGGTTTTGCTGAGCGGTGGCCATTTATGCTCTAGTTTTGTGATTAAGCTCTTTTATATTATAGTATAAAAAAAAATAAATTATAATATAAATTTCTCACATGTTATAATGTACAATGTTTTTGTCAAAATTAGTTTAAGTCAAATACCTAATTACTATATAATTTCTCTTAAATTTATACATAAATGCGCTATGTTTTCGCATTTTTTAATGCTAATTAAATATGGTAACTTATATTTGAATATCTATTAGATTGAATTTTATACATAATTCATATAGAAAAGAAATGAATATTGTAACGGGTGCATGGGGAAATAACAATTTTAAAAGGTTGATTAATTTTAGTGTTAGACGTTTAAATTAGGTTTAGTGAAAAGCATACGACAACTAAAATTTTGAAAATATACTTCTTTTTTTCATTATCTCTCTTTTTTTTTTCCTCTCTTTCTCTCTTCTCTCTTCTCTCTTTCTAACCCTAGGTCGTTGCCATGCCAATGAAATTCGCAACCACCCAGGTCATCAACGTCAACAGTTTGCATCACCGGTGATGAGGTCTTAGCCGTTATTCTCTCGCTTACAGTCGAGGACAGCCTGCAATGCTCGCATGATTAATTGCCGTTGTCGTCGGAGGAGACGATCGTAATCAGTCGCTCCTTCAGACATGGCGACAACGATGTGGGCACGATAGAGGTTATGGACAAGAGAGTTCGACGATGGGAACACGAACGCGATCTTGACAAACTCTGACAGCGGCAACTCGACATGGATCTCACGGCAACATCATGGAGGAGAGAAGACTGTCGTGCTGAGGAGAGAGAAAGAAGTGGGGAAGTAAAGAGGGGAAAACCTATGGCAACTTAGGCCAAAGAAAAAAGGAAAAAAAAAATAGGTCAGATGGCATCTTGATCCATACAATTATTTAATTTGAACGGTTAGATTAATATATAATAATTTCTAACATCTTAAGGAAACTTGACGCTTACTATGAATAATTTTAGAAAGTCTAATTTCGACAATTTTTATATTGTTAAATATTTAAATTGTAAAATATAACTTACTATAGAGCAGACCTTATTATTATTTTTTTATCAAGAGTATAAAGATTTCATTTTGGCAAAGAAACCTCAAGAAAATAGATTAATAATCAATAATTATGTATATTATTTTTATAAATAATGTCAATGTTTACTTTCAAAATATTAGTCCTTGTGGAAAAAATGTTGCATTTCAAAATTTTATTCAGAGAAAAACTACAATGAAAGGGGTTAGTTTTTCTTCATTAACGAGATATATTTTTGTCCATTGAATTTGGTGGTCAGAAATAAACAACTCATTATAAGTTAAATGAACTCATACACATTAATAGTCTGTTTGATAAAATTAATTCTAACCAACTTTTCAACAAAAACAATATCAAGTTTTTATATACTATAATAAAAAAAAAGTTGCTATATTATAAAGCTTTTATATGCTACAGTATTTACAAGTATAACCAATTATTTTAACCATCATATCAAACACTTTATAAATTTATCAAAAACTTAAAAATTAAAAAAGTCTAAAAAAGCCATCTAAAGAAATAGATATGAAAAAAAAAAAAAAAGGTATACGAGGATGTCGATGGGTTGCTATTAGATGGAACTTTACCATTATACATGAGCTGGAAGTCATGTAACTTTATTTTTGACACTGTAAAATCCAATTGGACGGCCACAAACGCATTTCTTATTGACGTGGATAAAAACTCGTACCTTATGGAAGTCGCTCCCTTTTATTTAACATTTTAAATAACATATATTTAACATTAACAAACCTTGATTATTTTGGCATGGAGCCCCGAAGGAGATTGAACCACAGGGGTGGAAATGTCGGCTCCTAAAGTTCTGCACTACGTGGGACCCAGACTTGAGACTCTGAGCGGTGAAATTGCCTACGCAAGCTGGCGCTTTGGAGGATCCAAGTTTACGGCGCATCTCGCAGCAAGTGATCTTATTTTTTTTAATTATAAATAATATAAAATTTTTATATATTATAATAATAAAAAAATTACTATAATATAAAATTTTTATATACTATAATAAAAATATTTTTAATCAAAGTTCTAATCACCTGTTAGTCTTTCGTTGCTTTCTCAAAAATCGGCTAAAAGTAGTTTGATTGAACAATCTAAGCTTTTTTTATGGAATTTTCTTTAATAGAAAACTAGCTTGGAACTTGTTCTTCACTTGACAACGTTTCTGGGAAATCCGCTGATGACGCTCCTCTTCCAATCACATCATAACAAAGGACACCACTTTTTTTATTTTTTGCCACATAGGAAAAAAAAAGTATTTTTTTTGTATCTTAAAGCGAATTGCTCTTTCTTTTTCTTTTTCTTTTTTTGACTCCTTTCCTACTTTTCTTTCTTTTTCTTTTTCTGACTCGTTTCCTCTTTTTCCACCTTTTATTAATTTATTTGCAACATTACGATGTTTGTCTTTGTCCATAACAACTTACCTCAAACCGTGTTTGTCGACTCTATGTTGCCAAATGAATTGTTAAAATTAGGAAAGTGGCTATTCACCAAAAAAAAAAAAAAAAAGAGGAAAGTGGCTATTAATTCCTTCTCCCTCTTTTATTTTTTCTTCTCTTTTGGTAAATAACCATTATTTGTTTTGGAAAAGATTTTTTAAAGGGCAAATATGCTTTAAGCAGAACAATTCCTTTCCTTCATTAGAGTATGTTTCTGTTTAATAAATATTTATTTCATTTGTTTGATACACTAAATTGTTCAAGTTGATTTCAGGGTAATATTGTATGCAAAAGTTTTATAACAAAGTTCCGAAACTATCATATCAAAACCTTAAATTAGTACATGTCAAGTTGTACGTGCAAAATATGTAATTTTAAGATCTTAGACATTCAATCTGCAATCACTAAAACAAAGCTGGACGCTTTATTTTTATAGGAAAGTAGGGAAGATTGAAGAATTGTATTGGAATTCTTATTTAGTAAGTGGGAAGCTTACAATTTATTGGATACAAGTCTTAATAAATTAGGAAATTAATTACGTAAGAATTGGGAGACTAATTATAGTCAAATACTCCAGCTATACACTTTAATCATACAGGCCTTGTTTGTTTTTGTTTTTTGAATTTTTGAAAATATTTTTGTATGCTTTTGAAAGCAAAAATTTTAAAAACACTCTCAGTATAATTTTAAAAAATTTTTATTTTTTAAAACAAAAATATTTTCACTTATTTTAAAACAATACCGAACGACCCCACAAGTACTATACAACCTCTGTTTTAGTGGAAAGAAAATCTCAACAGTCTGTACTTTGTATGAGAAATAATTTAACTTCATTATTGTATGTAAGGTTTTCCAAGTCCGACTCATTTTTACATGTACCAAATTATAATGAATTTAAGTAATATTAGTGTTTTTGTTACATTAGTTGTGGAAACGACACGTAATTGCATGGCATGAGATATCGACTTGGAACGGGACTTTGCTTCTATCGAGACCATTCCGGAAGTGTTACATTTCTTTCCACTTGACTAATATTTCTTGTACTAATTTTTTGTCTACGTTGCGCAATCACAGTTTCATTTTTGTTTTTTTTACAGTTTTAATTAAAAAATTACTTTTTGATCTATTGTCACTTTCAACCATTTTTTGATCTTATTTTTTTGGTTTAAACCTTTTTTTTTCTTTATTAACGTTTCTTATAAATTACAACCAATTGGGTTATATTATAGCTCATTCGAAAATACTAGTATGATCCAACTTATTTTAGTCGAAATTTAGTTTTATTACATCATTTTTCTCATAAAATTTAAATTGTTGCATTTTCAGTTCAAATTTGTGACCCAAACGAGTTATTAGTGAATTTATTAGCGCATTCGGTACATTAGTTCAATAAAACCCAATTCACTAAAGCATGTATTAGCATATTCCTTGAATGTCATAACAACAGCATCAACTTCAAACCACAAATTTTGAATGTCCTGAATAAGCATGACCTACAAAAGAAAAAGATGAACCCAGCTCATTAACAACTGAATTGATATCGTCCGATACAAATATAGATAAAACCCAAACACATGACCTTCATCATTACAATAACTGCACCCTGCACTCTAATAAAGCCAATATTTATCTTCACGGCAACATCTGTATTTCAACTAAAACAATCTATTTAGGGCCTGTTTTGTACATTGAATAGAATAGTTTTAGAGAATTGGGTTAGATTAGACTGTATTGGAATAGATTGGATAAAATTTTAGTTAATCAAATCTCATGTTTGATGTTGTGTTATTAAGATAGGGGCTTTTTATAAAAAAAAATCAAATTTTAGGTCAAATTGTAATTTTTAAAAATTAAAGGGACAAAGCTATAATTATTAAAAATATTTCCATCACATAAAAATTATATTTTTGACACCTTATTTATTGAAAAATTTTAATTTAACCCTATATTTTTTTATAAATGTTTACAAATAGATCTTTAAAAATTTTCACAACGTACACTGCTTATGTTTAATCCCATGCTTTAGCAAGAAATTGCCTAATTTTCTTCCAATAGAATTTAATCCTTTAAAGTTTTTCACCAAACAAAGTAATAAGATTTAATCTAATTCAATTCTCACTAATCGTGCATACAAAAAATGCCCCTATGGGATCGTATGTTAGCACTTATGCTTATAAAGCATGTATTGTAAAACCTTTAAGACCTTACGGGAGATAAAGTATTGCGTTTTGTAAATAGACAATATTGTTTATTGTTTTCCAACAAAGGATCCAATACGTGTTTAAAGTCTTAATTTTATATATAAAGTGTTTATTTATGAAAGATATTTAAAAAAAAAAACTTAATTTAAAAAACGAGTTCACAATGAATAAATAAAGTTAAACACTTGATTTTGATAAAATAGGTGAACATGGTTTTGTTTTAGAAAATAAAAATTTTTTAAAAATTGTGCTAAGAGTGTTTTGAAAATCTTTTCTCAAAAAACGTGCAAAAATATATCCAAAAATTCTCGAAACAATATGAAACGGGGCCATAGTATTGCCTATTTGAATTGTAATAATGGTTATTACCAAATAAAGACACTATTGTATTTAAAATACATTAAATTAGGGCCATGAGAAAATAATAATTATTATGCAATTGTATAATAAGAAAAAAAATTCTATTACTATTGATTATTTCATGGATAGTATATGTTGAAAAAATAATACGCAGCGGAATTTTAAAAAATTTAAATCAGAGTATTTTTCAAAACACAAGTTTGACATGCTATATGTATAAATTAACCTGATCTTACTGACCTTGTATAAGCCGAAAAGCTCACGAAGTCTGTGTAGAGAAGTAACGTTCCAGAAGAGCCTCAACCAACTGGTCTTCTTTGCTATTCTCTATCCACGATCGGAGTGAGTGTGGGCTCACACGTATAGCTCTTCCTCAAGGTGACTCTCCTTCCAATCAATTGAGAGAACCCAAAGCTAGTGTTCGTGATTTGTGA